>JAUZNC010057660.1:0-12478 GCA_034780395.1 Vannuccia rotundouncinata | reverse complement strand
AATAGTGTGTTTAGCCACTCTAAACCATGAAAATAGTGTGTTTAGCCACTCTAAAACCATGAAAATAGTGTGTTTAGTATCACTCCTGCCTCTCTTCAGGAAAAGACGATCCCCCCAAGGTTCCTTGCTCAGCACCAGCACCAACAGCATTCTGCCGGCTACCAACAGGATGGAGTAGGCAGCTCCACTCTCTGGACCAATGCCGCCAACCTTTCAGGCTCCAGGGGAGGTGACCAAAGGGGTTCTTCCGGGGGTGGTGGCTCCTCCTATCACCAGCAGGGCGGCTACAACAACTCCATATCCGGAGGAGGCTTCCAACAAAGCAACACGAACAACATGAGCCGGTCCAGCCGGTCCAACAGCAACAACACGGCCCATTACAACAACAACACTAACAACAACAACAGCTCAGTCGCCTCCTCTGGCGGTTCAGCGCTCGGCAACAACACCAGCGGGTCGTCCTCCTATCGAGGTGGTTCCTCTGGCTCCAGAAGAAACGGTTATGCCTCGTCTGGACGTGGTAGTCAACATTTTTCCGGCCGAAAGTTCGGAGGTGAGTTAAATTCCGTTCGGCAGTTGGCTGGGAAGATAACTGTTTTTATTATTCGCCACATCAATCTTGTGGAGCGGGCTTATCGAGTTAATTGTTCCGAAATAGCTGTCGTTATCGAGTTTTTGACGATAACAGAGCATTCATCACCGAAACCTAGGAGAAATAGCCTCACTGTTCACCTCACTGTTTGCTGTGCTGATGAAGAATAAGATTATAAACTGTTACAAATGTTGCTCTATTGCTCTACAGGCCGAGCTGGGGGAAACCTCTCGAGCAGCAGCAACCATCAGCCGGTTGTTGTTACTCCCGCTCCCGACTTTGGCGAGAAGGAGTTCCCGTCCCTCGTGACAGGCGGTGCGGGCAGCACAGTGGCCAATAATCACGGTGGCAGTAGTGTCACTGAACCAACTGCAGCAGTTCCTCCGCCCATGGCTCCTCCTTGTAGCGGGGTTTGGGCACACCGAGTGCCCGCAACTGATGCCGCCAGTTGTCCGCCCCTCTTGGACACGGTGGTGGTGACGACATCATCTGTATCTGCGACAACTGCCCCCTCTTCTACTCCAACGACTGTCGTAACCCCAACGGTTGTAAATGTGTCCACTGCAAGTAAGTTATATTTTCTATATTAATTATTTCAAAAAATAGTTATATTGATGATTATACTACTTATTTTTCCACTAGTAGTATAGAATATATAAAATGAATATTTTTAAAATTTTAGATATTTTTCCACTAATAGTATAGCATAGATAAAGTTTTTTTTCTATAATTTTAGATAACAACTCGTCGAAGATCACCTCTTATGCAGACATTCTTAAAGCTTCCGCAGCAGAAGGCAACAGTGCCGACGAAGCAGTGTGTTCAAGTGCTAACAATAATAGCAACACTTGCAATCATCACACCAGTAGTGGTACAACAGCTGTTGTCTCAGCCAACTCTCGAACCTCCCCCGGACACTCGGCAGCTAGCAACAAGGTCAACGGTGGAGCCGGTACCTCTAATGGGCACGGTGCAGCTGTAGTTTCTGTTGCCGCGTTGACCACAACTGGTTGTGATGACACCAAGAAAACTGGCGCCCACTCCTCCACCACACCTTTGTCCAATGGGCTTGACGCTCCACCGTTTGGCAATGGCAACAACAATCGTCCACGCGGCGGCCGGGGATGGGGCGGACGAGGCCGTGGAGGCAGCAGTAGTGCCCGAGGCCGAATCCTGGCCGAGAGGAAGTGACCTGCTGCCCAATTTTAGGAAATCAATTTGTTTGATTGATTACTCATCACCGCTCGACCAGTTGTTAATCATTCTGTAACCAAAAGAACGTGCGGCGGCCATCTCAATATCACGCTCTTTATCCCACCAAGTGCCTACACAACCTGCCTCCATCTTGTCCTTTATTCTATTGGCTGTGTTGTTTAACCAATCAAATCACGGCAATATTCTCCACCACCCCACTTTCGCCTCTCTCTCATCGTTGGTCACTCTTGACTACAACAGATCCCCACAAATAATATGTGCCAATTGATTGTTGCTCGTCCCCGCTCGGTTATGACATGATTTGTGTGGTTGCTATGGAGACAAGACCGACCACCATTCGTTGCTTGCTTATTCTCTTAAATGGTGGAGTGTCCAACATCTTCACACAAATCAGTAGCCACGGCCCAGTGCATGGTATTATTATTTTCCGAAAAAAGTGGGTTATTTGTAACGATGCTGGTGTGTGTAAATGTGATTTTTGAGTATCGCACGATTCCCCCTCGGCTCTTTATTTTGCTATGTACATAAAATGATTCTGCTTCGTGTGCATGCACCATCTTCTCACGTTCCCTCAGTCTCGTATCGGTGTGTTATGTCGGCGCTTATTTACACTGGGGTTGCCTACTATTGTGTCCAAGTTCTTGTGTGTGTACTCTTAATAAATATGCATACGTCATATTCGCTTGGTGATTCGTTTAATCATGGGAATCTTAAGTGTCTGCTTGTACAGTTTTTACAAATAGGACAATAGTGTTGCAATAGCCCCCTTTTTATTACATTATATCCGGGTCAATGATGATATTGTTTTAGTGTACAACTTGTTCTTATTATATTATATTATATGCATATTAATATCGCGTGTGTTGCCTACGACACCCTAATCAATTACTAACCTGTGCACAGTATAAAATCAAAACAAAAGCAATATAAACACAAGTTTGGATTAATCGCGATATTTTGTATTATATTTTATTTCAGTGACACACTGCTGAGTGTATTATTTAATGCAAGGAATGTCTATCTTATCCTGTTCCGTTCCGTTCTTTTTTGCCTCTTCTATTTTACCTCTTTGTTGAGTTCTCCTTCTATTTGTCCATCAGTTAAAACGCCCACCGTATTCCTGTTTTTCGCTTAATCGTCCTCCACCAAAAATACCTTCTTTTTTTCTGATAAACAAAAAAAAACTTTGATGTATTTTATTAAACTATTTTTGTCCACATTTTGACACTGTGTGATCCATCCATCAATTCTCTTTTGACAAAACACTTCCACTTAGTCTCTCTTTCTCTCTCTCTCTTGTACATAATGTAAACCAATTATATCGGGTTTTTGTTCAGCCAAGTTAGTTGTATGTTTTACCCTTCAACTAGGAAAGGTGCGAACACAGGAGATTATTTTCAATGTTCCGCGCTTTTGTTTGTTTTCCAAATTGTAATTTAGAAGTGCTGCGACACTCCTTTCTCTTTCAGCTGGCTTCTTCTTGTATTCTTTGGCGCTCGTTAGCACAACAATTTTTTAAATTATAATTTGAAGGCTACAGTGAGCTAGCTATATTTTAGAATGTGCAAAATGTTCCTCTTTTTATCAACGCTATCATAGTTGGCTATATAACCTCAAACCAAGAGAAAACTCTGTTCACGTCCTATTTTTCTATTCTCATCGTGTTCCCCTGTTTGGTCCCGCTACATACGATTTCTCTTATTCGGTTACCTTTGCCTTATCATACTACAGTCTGTCTACCACCTTTTCCATACTACATGATGATCCGTGCTTGTGGCTTCTTCAATGACTATTTAACGGAAATCAATTCATTCTCATTGGCTGTCGTTTTGTCCAATCAGTGAGCGATTGAGTGGAAGCTTGATTTTCATTGGTCAGCGAAGCATGAGCACTGGCCATGTGTTTCCTTCTTGTGAGTGCTAACTTGTTCTGTGACAGATTGTAGTTGTTCAGAGTTCTTTAGCAATGTCGGAGGTTGTACCTATATTTCTTTTCTCCTATCCTTCCTGGTCCCTGTAAATGATATTTCAATTCCTTTCTGTGAATGATTGAATGTGTTAGTTTTTAAATTAAATACTATCTACCTAGCAATATATATTATATATATGTCCTGTTCTTTGTGAAATTCTAAATATTTACATCTATATAGCTATCTATGTGAAAAACGTGACATACATCTCTATATGATATAATGATAATAATATAATAGGCACTATAGTATTTTTCATGTACCAATATTCATATATACATATTCTATCTCACTATTTTAAAGTATACATTATCCATTGTATTATAATGGTATGATTTTATGTAATATTCTATTGAATCCACTCTGTCACAAATAGTCAACCAAAAATTGCCAACAATCCTTTATGATGCCCTTTCTCCATCTTTCTTAATCTTTTGGCCTACTTTATTCTTCTGTGTTGCCGCTTTGTTCAACGTTGCTATTTTACCCTTGAAAATCAATAATCTGAGTTATAGCCTTTGTGATCGATATATTTTTAGTCTAGTAGCTATTTTTAGCCCAGCCACCTAGCTATTGATTCTTATTATCTATAATTATTTTATTACTACAATAAATTCTATACATCTTTCTAATTAGCTGTCTCTCACGTGTTAGTTAATATAATGTTTCATCACAAAGCTTTCACAACTATATTCAGAACGGCTCTATTTGTATTGCGCATATTTTATTCAGAAGTGTATATATATATATACAGTGAAATTGATAAGTTACTAGTAAATATTATATACGTAATTCTTGTAAATGTTAAATGAATGGAGGCATTTTAAACTCTCTGATTTTGTCTGCGGTGTTTGGTTTTCAGGTTAGTTTTTCTTCTTCTGCACCTGTGTGCTGTAATCATTTGTATGCTATAGAGAAATATTTCTTTCCTAATCCATTTATTATATCATTAGCCATTTTATATAAATATATATCTTTTAACCACGTCTCGAAATGCTTGCTTTCTGCTCTGTATATTTAAGACTTTGAGCTAGGTGCTCTAGCTATAGGTCCAATTCTTATGTTCACTATTAGTCCCTCCTAATCTTCACTCTATCTCTCACCCGTTACTGAACGGCTATCCAATTGATTGTGACCTTCTAGGTATTAATTTTTTTCTACCTTGATTATTGGATAGACTTTACCTCCACAAATCATACTATTTTTAGTGTTCTTCGGGAAATTACCACTTCTGCAAATCTCGTTTGTGTTTTCTTTATCGCTGCCCACTTCTCCTCCTCCTACTCCTCTGTGTAAAAGTTGTTTTCAAATAAAACTGGCAGAACAGAATATAATGGACTTCTTATTTTTTAAATTATATAATAACTACAATTTTATTTGTAGAAGGGATTGTTTGGGCTTGAATATATTTTAATATGTCTTATAGTATTGAAGAATATGATTTGATATCGAAAGTAGTTAATCAATAAATACAAGTTTGGACTTTATTTTGAAATTAAATATATTTCTTAACGGATTTGGTCATTACGTCTTGGCTATTCTTAGTTAGCTTAAATAATAATATTTTCTGTAATAAAATGAGTTCGTTGTCCGTTTTAGACAAAGAAAAAGCAATGTATATACAAAACCGACATCTAGTTTAAGGAGAAATGAATACATTATAAATTAATAGGAATAAAAGTAAGGGGGTTGAAAATTATACGAAATTGACAAAATTCCAGTTTAGGTGAAGTAGACTAATTAATAAAATACTAAGGAGTGTCTCAGAAGTAACAATTATCTTAACTTTTTTTATATTTCAAAATAATATTTGTGATGTACCTATACTTATTGATTTAAATTTTAATAATTTGATATTGTGTTCTTCATGATAGCAGGTAGTTGTGGAATACATTATATAAGATAAAGTGTTGCGCAATTAAAGGGAACCAATGAGGAAAGTTGTCGGCTTTTTCAAGATAAGTTCAATAAAGGATCTCCAGGTCGGAAAACGAAGCTTTTAGAAGCAGGTGAGATCTAGTTACATAGCAACACATGATGACAAAGAATAGGGAGAGTCAGAGAGCTCTACATTCTTTGGGATGACAATAAAGATCGATTATATGCAAGTGGCAGAGACGACCCCACAACATCAACACTTCGTTTATCAATAGATCTGTCAAAAATACAAAAATAGAACGAATTGTAAAGAAAGAGGCGTATCACCCTTACAGACCGGCCTTCATAAAGATTAAACACAGAGAGATCCAGCATTTGTGAGATAAATGTGTATTTTCACTTTGTGGACGTTTGAACAAATATTGTGCATTATTGGGGCACAGAAAACCGCCCCCTGTTACAGTGTGGGCGGAATTGTGTAATATTGACCGATAATTAATATTTCCAACAGCTAGGATAGCGCGATAGCTATAAGTCCGCGTTATTATAGTTTGGCAGCAAGAGTAATTTAAACACATTTGCAAAATCGGTGGATTGGAAGATGAGGACTGGTCGAGTGGCCGGCAGCTATGCCACGTCCCATCTGACCACTTTTGGCTGTGGTCATATTTGCGATCGAAAGAGTATGCGACTCTATACTCATGATTTATCATCACGAAATGGAGGAAATTCTTCTCAGTATGTTTCGCGATGTACAAAAGAACTCAGGAAACGCCTAG
The DNA here is from genome assembly GCA_034780395.1 of Vannuccia rotundouncinata. Lineage (NCBI taxonomy): Eukaryota > Metazoa > Platyhelminthes > Proseriata > Coelogynoporidae > Vannuccia > Vannuccia rotundouncinata. The sequence continues at coordinate 6,045 of JAUZNC010057660.1, read as the reverse complement.
TTAACCTCTTTGTGTACTGTACTCATAATTATAATATACATTTAATTAATATAGGAATAGTTGTTATATATATATATACGTAATTCAAGTGATCATTCTGTTTAGTATAAGGATAATCTTTACGTAATTGGAATGCAGTACTTAGAATAATATATGGAGAGAGAGATGAGAATTATTATGCGACTGAATTATACGCATCAGAGAGGCTATTTGAATCAAAATTATAGGATCTCTGAAAGTCCCGATCCTTATAACAAAGAGGAGATGAGATTCCAACCTATATATTGGTGTAGATATTGGTGTCTCTCTCTCCATATTTGTGTTGTGTAGTTTCCAATTACTTATTATAATTACATATTTTTATTATGCTATCTAATATATAATAATTATTAAAGAATACCCGCAGTACCTATATATATAATGATCGCTCGTATGTTATGTATTATGTATCAATTTTCACATTATGATATAGATGGAAATCTTGAGGGAATAATATCCAGTGTTAGATAATGTTTTCGTTTTTTTGCACGATCGATCAATACATTTTGTTGCTCTCTTTATCAGAATATATATTGGCTACATTTTTGCTAGCTATAATATATATATAAATTAAGGGTTTGTAATTATTTCCTCTAAGTTATTTCGTTAAAAAAATCGTTTTGACACTATTTATTTTCAGTATATTAATGTGGCTAAGCATTACATATCCCTATCAAAATATATAATTTTGAACACTGCTATATCATATATTATAATTAACTTTCAATTATATTTAAAAAATATTATTTTAAATTGTTCATTGAACAGCAGTGAAATGAAATCTATGAATTTTTCTAAATCGAATACTTTTTAAAAAATATGCTTGCATATTTTCAGGTTTAAATAAAATATTTTATTTCTTAAAGATTGCGAACAAAAACTTGTGTATAAACAACGCACACATATAAGAAATAAGTTTTATGATATATTTTATTAATTTCCGTTCTGTTCCACAATGAGTTTAAGGTGATCCGTCATCCTCGATAGATCCTTTGCCATTCCTTGATTTGTCAACAATGGCATCTTTTCTGCTAGAAACTTTACTGGAAAATTTATTTCGGCCAGTTGACGAAAAGTGGTTTTATTCCCGAAAGATGCTTCGATCTACGTCATGTTGTCGGATCATGGATGGGCCAGATGACATATAGACCATGGAAGGAAAATTCCTCCTAATAATGGCTGTTTCAACCGTATAGGTAAACATTGTTCTCAAATCAACGAATGGCAAAGGATCTAGCGAGGATAACGAAACACCTTTTATATTCATTGTGGAACAGAACGGAAATATATATATCATAAAACTTATTTCTTATATTTGTTTATATTCAAGTTTTTCTTCGCATTCTTTAAAAATGACTACTTTTTATTTAAACCTCAAAATAAATACAAGCATTTTTTAAAAAAAGTCGATTTAATACTCAAAATTCATAGATTTCATTTCACTGCTGTTCAATAAACGATTTGAAATAATAATTTTTTAATATTGGAAGTTAATTATAGTATACATGATAGCTGCGTACAAAATCAAAAATTTCGATATAGGGATATATAATTTTTAGCCACATTAATATATTATTGAAAATATATAATGTCAAAACGAATATTTTACGAAATGACCTTTTGGTACACTATAAATATTCAATAAATTGCACAGATTTAATGGGTACGTTATATAACAATTCGTAAAGCTTAATATATTCACAGCAATTATATCATTATATTATACTAATCAATAAACAATTTGCATATCTGTCTATAATCTGCATATTTGATTTACCTAAGGTGGACAGCGCCATTCAATAACGATGTTTATTAATTATAAGTGAAAGAATTGGAATCAATTAATTTCAACAACTGCAGGTGTGTTAATTAGATTATTATGAGTGCTTCTCGTTTTAATTATTGGCATGTCAGTGACGCAAGGAGGGTGTGCCACTCGTGTAAGTAAATTACCTATTCAGTAATGTAATTAAATAAGTAATTAAATAATGTATTTTTAGAAATAAATATGTATACAACAGAAAAACGTTCATTCATTTGGGTGACGGATTTTTGATTTTTTACATGCTTATATAGTGCGAATTAAGGGCCTGACCCCCTCCCCTTAGCGCGAGATGTAAAGAAAAAAACATTTACTTTCTTACCATGTGTTTTGCTAAACGAATATTTAGGTTCTTTAAGTGGTAGACATGTTAAACATTTACATAATAGGACATTCACACGACGGAAATTAAAAATGCAATTGTTTAAAATACTTAACAATCAAAAATCAGAACAAAATTTGATAAAAGTAGTTTAAAGAATCAGATCAGTGAAGACCCATACATTAGCGCGAGGCTTGAGACCCCCCCCTCCCCCCCACCCCCTTAACGCGGGATCCGCGCTAAGCATCAAACATAAAAAAATCCATCACCCCTTACTGCGCTTATAATTTATACGATATTAAACCAGCCCATCGAATGAACGATTTTCACGAATGAACAATTTGTAACCCTAATTGCTAATTAAAAGCTTCTTAAAATATTATTATATATAGTGTCTTTTCGATGACTGACTCAAAAAGCACTTGACAAGACCAACTATTGAATAGTTTTTATGAATCTGAATATATAGATGAATACTATAATTAATTTAACTGCATCTATCACAGGCCCGTCTTCTGCAGGTTATTTATGGGGGGGGGGGGGGGGGTGTCCAATTTAAACAGTTTGGGCCCAAAACCCGAACAGGGCCTTACCAAAATATCGATTAATTAAAAAAATATTTTTACAAATAAGGGGGATCCCAATTTGAACTAGCTGATCGACACATCAACTCAACAAATCCCATAACTAATGACACTTTTACAAAATTTAAAGAGTTGCCCCTTCAATTTGAGGACTATTATATGAACAAATTCTCTGAACGGCCCCCCCCCATGCGACGAGCTTAATTGTCTATATAATAATTATTATTAAATAAAATGGCAAAAATGTGTGTTAGCTCATACCACAAAAGAAATGATATACCAATTGACGTGTAAGCTCATACAAAACTATTTTCTGATTTGTGTTAACTACGTATATAGGCAAAATATCATAAATCAGAAAATAGTTTTATAAGAGCTAACACAATTTATGGTATATTATTTCTTTTGGGGTATTAGCGCACAATTTTTGCCATATGGCTAATAATAATATCACGATTTTTTGTTGAATAATGGTCATTGATATAGCAGCAGTAATATTTAGCCACATATTCTGTCTCTCCCTCTTCCACTGCGCGTATTGAAAATCGATACATTTTTATGACAATGAACAGTAAACTGGCAAACATGTTCTTATAACTGTGCACTTTTGACCATTCTCTATAAATCTCTCACAGTTTTTCTCTAAATCTATAAATAGTTCACCGTGTGTATAAAAATATAGAAATTGCTTCCAATTTCAGAATACTTTAACTGATATATTTAAAATTTCACAATCCATGTATAACTTATTCCTTTTTATGTAAACATCGAATTTGAAGTATATATTGATGTTAAAAAAAGCTTTAAAATGATCGTTTTACGACCAATCTAAGATCAAAAGCTAAATAAATTTACATTTTTATTGCATTTTATTCAAATTTAGCCCATTTATTATTGCATTTTGAAAAAAATATCAAAATCGGTTGAAGTTTAGGAGTAGTTATTTGGTCTGAAGAAGAAAAAGATTTACGAAAAATGGCGATTTTTAAGAGTCTATAACTAAAAATCTATAAAAGATATTAGCGTGAAATTTGGAATACAGATAAAGTTGTGACGGCGCTATCCAACGCATATAAAATGATGTCGACACCTCTTACAGTTCTTTTATGATGACTATGTCAAAAATGCCTAGTTTGTGCTTATCCTGTAATACCTACAGTGCGTAGGTTGCCCTCAAGTTTTGTAAATAGTTGTTTAAATAAACATTTTGCTAAGAACAATAATAATTATAAATAAGTGTTTATTTAAACAAATGGGAATCACACAAATTTTAAAAAATGCATACAGAATAAATTTAGAACAAAGTAAATAAATAGTAAATTAAAAAATGGATGAATATAAATAATTGTATACAATAAATTAGCAAATAACTTTATAAACTAAGTTAAGGTCCAATTTGGAGGGTATAGCGTATAATTAAAAATGGTATGAAGGAAGAAGCATATATACTAGTAGAAGAGTGAGGCATATTCAGACGACGTCCGCTAGGTCGAAAGTTTGGTATCTTGGAGTGCAAAATATGTTGATTGTTGGTAAGGGCAGCAGAAATGGTGTACCTAGCGAGAATCGGTTTGAAGACACAAAAGAGTTTTGAAGACACATTTCTTTATAGACTGTTATGTGTCGTGACCATGAGCGCCAAGTTGGTGAGCGCCATACCAAGAATCTTTAGCGACTCAACTTCTGTTATATATAAGTGTTGTTTGCCTAATGAGGTATACATTTGTTTTTTGATTTCACGTATTTTATTTTTGCTAAGTACGCAGACATAACATCACAATTCTCCTATCTAGATGATAGAGATCTCATACTGCGAACCTCCGATTCTTTGATGGAAGAAATCACCCAGAACTTAAATGAAAGGATGTCACAGTACCAAACCCAACAGTGTGAATATTATGATGAGTTGCTACAGGTTGTAAGTTTGAACAGTTTCTTTATTTGGCTTAATGAAAAAAATTATCTTAATTTAATATTTGTCGGTACAATATTAAGGTATATAATTTGACAATCTTTAATTATTAAAATGTTATTGTGATAGATTATTACGTTACCTATTTTTTAAATCTCTGCAATAAACTCAAATTTCTATGAATTATATGCGTCGTTTATAATTATATATATATATAGTTATTATAATAGGGCTCAATGAGTAGTGTTTTAAAATGTATTATTTATTGCATATAATACACGTATATAGAAATTTTGCGCTTTGTTACGTAATTTTTCTAAACACAAAGTAATTGAAACTATATTAAAAATTCTATTCAGCAATAAAGCATATATCGTACACTGTCTGTATTCTATAATTATCGTATAATTACCCTATACTTCTATTTAAATAATTGGAATCAACTATATATAAGTATATATCAGTATATAATCTAGTTTCTCTCATCTTGAATAAATGACCTTTGAGAAGACAAACGTTGTATATGAAAAAGACCCTCTCAACGTTATAATTGCATGTATTTATGAGTATACCTAGCTTACTCCATAATGATCTCAAAAACACAGGAATTATATCAGACTATTGCTAACTCGCACAGATAAACACCCCAGCATTCAGGTTCGTCAATATATAATCTGCATTCTTGTTTAATAACTTGAGAGATTAAGGAAAAAAGCGCACAAGTACGTGCTAACTTGAATTTATATCGAATTTCAGTGTCAGAAAATGGCCGCCAACGAGTCCGAAACCGAAACTGAAAGCCGTCACTGCGCGTGTTGCAGTCGTCATGGCAACTTTGCCAATGACAGCGATCTCTATGGTGATCGGTTCGGACTGCAGATGACCAACCAGCGTCCGGTGAGGATCCGAGTGGAGGTTCCTGAGCAGTATTTTAGGCGAGTTAATTCTTATTTATTTTTAAATTAAGTTAAATTTCTTCTTCTCTATATTTAATATCCTTTGTTTCGCTTTCTGTTTCTCGTCTTACAGGAAACAGCCAGTCCAGTGCGAATCTTCGGGACCCGTCTTCAACAACGAGGGCAACTATTGGCAGTCAACCTTCCTCCTTTCGCCAGCGGCAGCCGAAGAGAGTGAAGTCAAAGAGAGGACTTCATCAATGGATAAGAGTGTCGAGACCAATGCCAGCGATGTGCTCCAGACTCATTCTATTCCGATGCTTGATTTTAGGAGAAAGGTTGGTTCTGATTGAACATCCTACTATAGAAATAGACCTACAAATAATAGGACATGCATGATTAATAGGTATATATCTAAGTAGTAATTGCGGTTTACACTGTGGTTTCTGTATGATTTCCTCTCTATATAA
>JAUZNC010057658.1:0-12479 GCA_034780395.1 Vannuccia rotundouncinata | reverse complement strand
TATTATTATGTAATTATAGGATTTTGATATAGAAGTAGGACAATCAAGAACAGTGATCAGCAAAATGTATAAACATATTTTTGTGAATAAACAATTTTCCATAAGAACAAAGCAAGTATAAAAATAGCACTGTGCTACCAAATTCTATTTAGCCAATTAAAATATTCTAAAGTTCATCGCTTTGTTTGTCTTGACAAATAGAATTTTGATCCCCATTTTAGTGTATGTTGCCCAGCAGTATTGAAACTAAACAGGAGACATTTGTCCAGTGGCCTAGTTAAATTATGTTGTATGTATTTCACTTAGATCTATTTTTAGAAATGCACTCAATTCTAGTCTAAAGTTGTGTTCAATGTTTGATACACACCGCTGGGTGAGTTAACTTCGATTTTGTATCAAACGTTGATTGGCCCATCGGGAAAAGGTTTTTTGGTTGACTATCTGACCAACTTCTGCAGTTCCAACAGTTTACTTTCCATGAGTTCTAAAGGTTGATTCATCACTAAATAGAAAATTATTTAGAGTCGTTGGAAGTTCTTGTGTTGGATAATTCACAATGAAATATCATATCATAATTTGATAAACCCTGAACATAAACTCTGCAAATTCGTTGTATGTTTGATTGGGATAAATGTAAGTCAGAGGCACATTCCCATGTGGATAAAACACCATTTTTTGTAATATTCACCAAGACTTCACCAATATACTGCATTAACTTCAGTGGCAACAAAACGAGGATGAACACTATTGCCTTTCTTCAGGTTATTTATTGAACCTCTAACAGTTAATTAAGGTTTCTTTTCAAAGTGGCTTTCATCTTCTCTTTGACACATACAAACACTTCCTCTAAGGCTTTACAACACACCCACAAGAAAGATTCACACAGAGTTATATCAGATGATCATGGAGTATAATTCAGATAAGTTCCAAATCTTCCAATCCATCCATCATGAAATAATTGTGTTAAATACTGAATAACAATTATGGCATAATGACCATCTTGCATGATCCATATTGTTTTGTTCAGAATCTGTGAAGTGAATCATTTTTAAAATAATTTTTTTTTCATTAACATGTCTATCAAAAAAATAAGGACCAACTATGCCAGAAGAAGATATTCCTGCCCAGACAGTAATACCATTTTGATTCAACCTTTTGATTTCATGCAATGTGCTTTTTTTACAAGCACAATATGTAAATCTAAACAAAAAAGTAATGATGTAAAAAAATTGCTGTATGATATGTGTCCTATACAGTTGGTGAATGTTATACAGTTTGTGATCCATATAACAATAGCAATAATGTTAATGAATAATTAAATATATATATAAATTTGTTGTTGGAATAGCTAGTAATGCTATATGGTTTGTGTATATATGGTTAATGTATATAAAAAAATAATAAATAAATTTTTGTATTACTAACAGTAGGTAGTAAAAAAAATTAATACATTTAAATCTACTTATATGAAAATAAATTTGGAATAAGGAATATTCTTGCATATCATATACAATCAACATTTGAGACTATGCATGGAAGAATGAATTGCATAATATATGGCAAGTAATTATTGTATATTAATATAAAATAAAGATTCATAAATAAATTCTTGAAATAAGGGTATAATTATTTCTTTTTAATAATTTGTTGTTGATAATTTCATATATAATTATTAAAATATTATTGCAATGTAAATAAAAATCGATTATGATATGGTAAATTTATTCATTCTTGGTGCAGATTTATTCTGTAAAAGTATTTGTTTGAAGCATTGCTCACTTAATTAAATCTTCTTTGAGATTAAATACTTCTTAATTAAATGTTGAGATAGTTGAATTTGGATATTCTGCAGGGAAAATATTCCAATTATAAAAAAATTTTCCACTGTCTTTTCATAAGATATTGCTTTTGTATATTTTATTTTAAAAGATGTTTTTCTCACATATTTTTGAGAGTGAAAATATATGATAGAAGATGTTATGTAGTTTTCAAAAGATATATTCCATTTTCTTTTTGTCGCTACAGAGTAATATGAAAGTGGAATTTTAAAAGATAATTATTATTGTTTGTAAGATAAAAAGATAAAACATTTAAAAGAAAAATGTTAATGCATTGTAAGAAATTGAAAATGTTATGGAAGGCAATCAATAAGGATTTTTTGTTGATTTAGGTTTTATTTAACAACTTTAATTTCTACTGACTGTGGCATATGTATCTCGAGATACTGATTGAATATATTGTTTATTGATGACTAAGATATATATTTATTGATATAATTAATATTATGCTGTTAAATATATATATTGCTCTATAATTATTGATATAATCGATATAATGCTATAATTCAAAAATATTTTCAATACATATAATGCTGTTTAAGATATATAGATATTGAACTATAGATGGTGATACATATATTTTGAATTGATATAATGATATTTTATTGATATTGATAATATGAATACTGCTCTGTAGTATTGTTTTGCATTGCAGAAATTAAAGCAATCTTGCAAAGTGATTGACAGAATGTTTGGAAGAATTTAACTATAATATATTGTTATATGCACTATGTAATTATATTGTTTGCAAAACGAATTTCAGTTTCTTGGGATTTCTTCTGAAATGGTTAGTTAGTGAAATCTCAGGCCCACAAATAGCATAATATAGCACATCCCATAGATCCAATAATTGTAAGATGCAATGTGGCGATGGAGATAAGATGGTTGTGTGTATATTGATTAAATTGTTATGCTAAATATAATGAATAAATAGTAAAAATCTTACAAAAATTATTATTTTTTGGTTAAATGACAAATGTATGGATTATTGAACATTTGCAATTGTTATCAATATACAAATATTTTTCTAATGTTACATATTAATTATTTTTGAATGTTTGAAATTGTTATTAATATACAATTATTTTTATAATGTTATAGTATATATTAATTAGTTGAGAATGTTTGAAATTGTAATTAATAAATAATTATTTTTATAATGTTATATTAATTTTGTAAAATTTTGAATATTGTTATTACTAATCTAAAGTTATACATGTTGAAGTTTGTTAAATAGATTTTTATTGGTTACAAGCTGTATTAATTTTGGGGAATGTTTGTACCCTTTGAATGTTGAATAGAATAGAATTGGTTTGATTATTTTTCAAAAAATTTGGGATACAAATCAACTTTTTCATTTTTGGATAATTTAAATATAATTTTTTGGAGATAAATTAAATATTTTAGAGAATACTGAATTATTTTTAGTAAAATGTGGACATTTAAAACAAACAGTGGGATTATGTTATAGCTATAATAAGTATTTGTTTGATTATTATCTATGACTAAAATAAGTGATTTGAATGTTTAAAATATGAATCTGAATTGTTGTCATGATTGAGTTAATATTAAAAATAATCTTAAAGTGGTAATGATGGGATGTGAATGGTATGTTGATATTAATAACTATCCTGTATAATAACTTGATTTTAATAGCTATATAATGTAATTAAACACTTGATTAAATAATAAATGTTATTTGATTAATAGTTATGTCTTCTTATTGTAATTGAGGCTATGAAACAAATAAATAATTTAAAGTTAGAAATAACTAATTGATAATTTATTAAATTTATCCAACCCTAAACCCTTCAACAGCATCTTTTTCATTTGTGTAGATCTCAGGGGCTTGAAGTTTTTTATTCAGTGGCTGTCTAAAGTATGACATTTAAAACACAGGAATATACAATGAAATTAAATGCTGTACAAATACATAATCTTCAGAATGTTGTTCAGAACAGGCTTCCAAATTTTGAGCTTGACACTGTTCATAAGTGTCTGCATAGTGTTTCTTTGATACAGATTTTCTAGATACAAACAGGATTAACTAAACTTCTATAGAGATGTCAGATAAAATATTTTTTTTTATTTAACATTTTCAAATGCTCAGATTTTTGCATAAACCGCCCAGCATCTCTTCTTCAATATGCCCATGTTCATTTGTTTTTTTAGGAATACATTAGTTTACTGATTATTATTTCTTTAATAAATTTGGTATACAATGGTCAGACCACTGTTGATAACTATAAAATGAAATAATTTGAAAGTACAATTTGACACATAAAACTCAATTTTGAAAAAATCAGAATAGGTATAATAGTTTGCATTGCCCATGTTGATATACCATTTACTCTGGCTAAACCAGACACCCATGAAATCTAAAAAAATCATTTGGTTAATATAAAATGAGAAAACACACTAAATACAATGCTCTGTAGGTATGTATGATAGATATATTATTATACTATATCCCCATAACTTGTCCACATATGTCTGTATAATCACAATTTGATATTTAAAATATTAATAAATTGATAGATATCATAGGAGATGAATTAACATTACATATATGTAATACTAGGTACACATAGTCCACTGAGACTGAATGAAACAAAAAATTATATGGTTTATTTAACTTATCAAATACCCCTGATAAAAATCTGATGGTGTTGTGGGGAATAATGGTGTCTCTTCACTAACTTCAAAATGGTCATCACTGTCAGTCTCACAATTTTTTGACCTTGAGCTGCTGGTTTGTAGTGTTTTATTAAGGTTGTCACAACAGCAGAATAAAAAAAGCAGACTGAAAAATAACTTTAACAGGCATCCCAGTATTCTGTGAAAAAATTTTGTGATAACTTTTTTCAAACAAATAACAATAAATGTGTTTATTTATACATTATAATTAACATTTTTTACAATATAGAATAAGAATATGTATGTAATGTCATAGTTATGAAAAAGAAATATTATAGATAGGAAATATTTTTTACAAAGGAATATGTATGGAATGTCATGGAATGTACATGTGAACCTTTGCTATCAATTTTTTTTGCAATATACAATAATATACCAGGTGGTGCATAAGTTGCTTGACCCACTTTCACCCAATAATCTATTCGCTAATAATTTATATTCTATGCACTATATACTATCTATTGATCTATGTAATATCTCTGCATTATCAATTTATTTATTTAACTTGTCTCACTGAACACTATTCTATGGTTTTAGATTATTGAAGTTAGTTAGTCAGTTAGAAATCAATTTAGCAGTAATGGCTCATGGAAACAGACACTTAAATTTAAATGAATGAATTCACGTAATCAAGAATTATTACTTGGGAGACCAGAGTTACAAATATGTTGCAGATCGTTGGGCAGAAACATTTCAATCACCTCCTCCTTCAAAGCAAGCTATGTTTAATTTAGTGAACAAGTTTAGTCAGTTAGGCTCTGTGGCAGATGCTCACAGAACTTGAGCACCAAAAACACATAGAAATGAAGAGAACACGGAACTAGTGGCAGCAGCTTTTGTTAAAAGCCCGAAAAAATCACAGTGATGTGCTTCTACAGAAATGGGTATATCCAGACAGTCACTTGGCCGCATAATGAACAATCTTGGTTTGAAACCATATGGACCACACCTATTGCAAGCATTAAACAAGGATGATCCGGAGAGATGTCATCAGTATTGTGAAGTGTTCCTTGCATATGCAATGGATGATCGAGATATTTTTAATAAAATTATTTATTCAGATGAGGCCAATTTTAAATTAAATGGACGTGTAAATAGGCACAATTGCATTTAGTGGAGTGCTACCAACCCACACCAAATTATTGAGAATGAAGTGAATATGCCTGGTTTAACCGTTTGGTCAGGCTTATGTAGTGAAAGTCTAATTGGACCATTCTTTTTCCAAGATACAGTGAACTCAGCAAATTATCTCACAATGTTAAAAGAGGAATTCATCCCTAGTGCCTCCAATCTGATTGATCTTGAACAATTTTATTTTGTGCTCCTCCACATTATGGTCTTATTGTCAGAGAATGGCTCAACACAAAATTTCCTGGACGATGGCTTGGTCGTAGAGGTCCCATAGAGTGGCTGGTGTGATCCCCAGATTTATCACCTCTGGATTTTTTTCTTTGGGGTGTGATCCAAGACAAGGTATATTCTGTCAAATCACATTCATTACAAGAATTGAGACACTGAATTGAAGATGCATTCAACAGGTGTTACACCATCACTCCAGACCTCTGCCGGAAGGTTGCCAAGAGTGTTCAGTGACAACTGCAAGACTGTGTATCTGTAAATGGAGGGCTTTTTGAACATTTAGAATATAGGTCAGTTTTGTTATTTCACAGTTTTAAATGACTATTAAATGTATTACATTGTTATTAATATAATTAACTTTATTTAAATTTGATGGTTTTTGTTCAAGTATTTCATGGGTGAAAGTGGGATATATGGGCAAGTGGGTATTTATGATATCATCTTTGACAATTTGTAATGCAGTCAAGTAAATGTACATGTGTAACCTGCAGCATTCCTTTATTGATTGAGAATCCACATACTGGTGCTGCATTTCTATGACTAAGAGTCAATAAGCCTTTTACTAAGGATGTTAAGCAAGTGTATTTAGCTTGAACATTTTCATCCTAAGAGTTTGTTGAGTTTTGTTGAGATTTTGCTTGATGAGAACCCCAGTCCAAACTCCTCATGAACTGGTGTAATATTATTTTGTAAAATTGTTACAATTCTTTTATATCTGTCTGTATGTGGAATGCCATGTTTGAAGGTTTTCAATGTAGGTAAGAACATCAGATGAAAAACATATTTAGTTATTATACTTATCTGTTATTTAAAGTAATTATATACAAAACTGATAGTTTTTAATGTTATACCAGCCCTGGACAGTTGGTTACATATTTAAAACATAATAATAATAAAGGTATTTTGTTTCACTAGATATAAACTTTGAACAAAAAAAAAACAAGTATAAAAAATAATAATATTGCAACATTTTATTTTTTATGACATTTTATGAATTATTCTAAATTTTATGACTTTTTATTACACTTTTTCAATATTTCATATTTTATGACATTTTAGGGGGATCTTTCATTTCATGTTGGTAAACTCAAAAAAAAATATTTTCATGAAATTTGTTTATTATTTATTAATAATAGTATTTTTTATGATATTAATTAATTTTTAACAAAAATAACAGATGTAATTAATGAAACACAGTAAACATAGTCAAGAAATAAACATATTACAATGGATAACAATCCAATAAATAAGATTCATGAACACATTTTCTTTGTAAATATTATTTCTAATTGAATCAGATAAAAAAACTATTATTAATAAAAAATAAAAAATTTCATGAAAAAGACACCTCACTAACTTTAATGAGCGATTCCAGTGAAAGATTCTGGGACAGATTCAATAAAATTTATAAAAAATTATTTCAATCGTTTTTAAACAAATTTATATTAAAACATAGTACAATAACATAATTTATTCATTAATTTAATATAAAGAACCCCAAATCACAAAAATAATGTGTAAATTAATTAATAGATTGTTAAATATTTGTTTCTTTATTTATTTAGCTAGCCAAATCACTCCCTGGACCATTTTAAGTAAATCAAATCACTTGCTTGCAATTTGAATCAGTCGCTGGACCAAATGAAGCAAAACCAATCACTCGCTGGACCATTTTAAGCAAATCTTAAGTAAATTTAAAGTAAATTTACTTAAAATGGTCCAGCAAGTGATTGGTTTTGCTTCATTTGGCCCAGCGACTGATTCAAATTGCAAGCAAGCAATTTAATTTACTAAAAATGGTCCAGGGAGTGATTTGGCTAGCCAAATAAATAAACAAAGAAACAAATATGTAATAATTTATTAATTAATTTACAAATTATTTTTGTGATTTGGGGTGATTTATATTAAATTTGAAAATATAATTTTATTAAAAAATAATAAATAAATTATGTTATTGTATGTTTTAATATAAATTTGTTTAAAATCGATTGAAATAATTTTTTATAAATTTTATTAAATCTATCACTGGAATCACTTGTTAAAGTTAGTGAGGAGAAAAAGACTATTATTAATAAAAATAAATGAATTTCATTAAAAAAAATTTCAGATTGCACTTCCAATATGTGTGCTTTATTTTATTATCTTTAATTACTTTCAGACAAAATTCCCAGAGTTTAAAGCATGAACAATCTGGTGATTAAGAGAAGTCATAATTTTGGTAAATTATTATTGGCAATCTTAGCTTACTTGGCCATTGATTAAATTTTTTTCTGAAAATAAACAAATCATCAAAAAAACAACAAAAAAATGAATTAATTAAAAATTAACATTTGACCATGTTTTTGATGTTCAAGTTGTAGTAGACCCAGAAGTCATGGGATTAGAAATAAGATTGTTTTAAAGCTTTGTATCAATTTTATTGATTTTATTATGCAATATTATATATAATTAAGACTCTATAATTATACATTGTATTTGTTTGTTGCCAATAAATTTTTGTATTTTTGATGATTTGTTTATTTTTAGATAAAAATTAAATTAATGGCCAAGTTAAGTTAGGATTGAGTTATTGTCAAGTTGAGAATTCTCAATCATATTAGCTAGTTTACTTTCACATTTTGTTCACAGCTTTAATGATAAATTGTGCTGCAGTAAAATATTTTTACACAAAATTTCAGATTGACACATTTTGACATACCAGACAATCCCTACAATACAGAACCACCTAGTAGTTCTCTAGTAAGAGCCAAAACATAAACAGTATACCTACTATAATATTTTAAATGCCATATTACAATTTATTTATTATATAGCCCACCTATTATTAATCTATCAAATGTGCTGCATCAACTTATAATTTAAGAACTTAAGATATAAAAATTTACATATCTTTGGACTTTGGGGAGAATAAATATTTTCCCCAACTAAACCATCTGTTATAAATGGAATAATATAGTTGTAATATTATACAGTTATGAATTATTTTCAATAATGCTTATGTTCCTTGAATTAATTTTTATATCTCATTTAATTTATCCGTCTTAAATTTTGTCAACATGTTTATTGATAACAATTAACAAATGAATTTTGAGTGATAGATATTATTTTTATTATAAAAATGTATAACAGTCATATTAAAATTAAATACCTTTTCAAAAATATATAAATTTTCAAAATACTTTAAAACAGTACTAACAATTACGAAAAAGACGCGTCAATAATTGATGAAATGTAAGCAGCCATGTATTATTCTGGTAACACAGTAAAACATAATATATTAATATTTTTAAATTGCTTTAAATTGTAAAATAATGCTCTAAAATATTTCACACACAATTAATTTCTAAAATTAAAATGGCTACAATTTATTAGTTAATATAAGATTTTGTATGATAAAGTCAGTCTAAGAAACCGTAACTTTTATGTAATTAATCTTTATTGGCAGATTTCACAAATTTAAATTAACAGTTAGCCGTATTTAGAAAATATTAGCTACATTTCGTAAATTTTGAAATTAAATTTAGCAAAATTATAAAACTTTTAGCAATTGTTAAATTATTCATGTATTATTAATAATTGTAAAATTTTAATTAATAACATTATAGTCAATTATTTTTACAACTTTGAATAACTTTTCCAAACACAGTTTAATAACATTTACAAAAGTTTTCGCAACATAAATTATAAGCTATACGCATTTAAAATTGTAATCAACATTTCACAAAATTTACAGCAATATGTTTGATTGTATTAATAGCATATATAGAGAAATAAATTACTCTATGATTAAAAGAATATGTACTACAGAATGCAGTGTTGACTGATAAATGTTCATGAATAGGTATAGAAATAATTTTATGTAAATGAAAATTTATGCAAAACATTTAGACTACGTTTAATAAGTTTTTAATATACATAAATCAAATAATCAATGTTTATTTATATAATATTACGCATAAAATATTTAAAAATGGTCTGTATAATATATACATACAGGTATATAGGCTAGATATAATACTGCCTCGACAAGAACTTTTAGTAATAACTATAAATGTCTCAATAAATACAGAAATACTTTTGAATTTTAATATTACTCATTATTTAAAAGTAATTATTTCATTAATGTCTCGCAAATATAAAATAAATTAATTTAACAACTTTAACACCTCACAAAAAATTGCTGATGTGCAACTTATTTCTAATGGCTATAGAAAACGTCTCAGCTGTGAGACTGCAATATTACACATGAGTGAAATCATTCCAAAAACCTATTGACAATAATAACTGACTTATAGTGCTAATTGCTGCACTTGACTTAAGTGCGGCATTCAACACCATCGCATTGACCGAATCAGCCTATAGCTAAAAAACGTCAGAGAAAAAAATGGAATTGGTAGCAATGTTCGACTTACACTAATTGCTTCCTAACTTTTATGGAGTCTGCAGCATACCAAAATGTATCACGAATCCAGTAAAACCAAACAAATTGACTTCGGAGTTTAGGGAATTTAAGCGTCCTCGGACCAATTCTCTATTGTCTGTATACACAAAATGCCAATGGCTTAGCAATTTTCCATTGTCACCGCTTGGGAAACTAATGATGCCATCGCTTCAGGAAGAATTTTAAACGCAGCACTCGAGGAGAGCTACCTGCCTTCGGTCGAAGCGCAACGACTGTCCATGAGCAAGGCTGCTTTTCAGCAATAAGGCTCAAGGTAGTTTAACTCATCCAGTGCTGTCATTTTTATAACTATCTACGAGGGAATACTTATGGTGACCGTATGTCCATTTTTATTGAAAAATTTTATATGTTATATTTTAAGTTATTTTATAGCAGTGGATGAAATATATACAATACAATTTACCTCAAAAATCGGAAATCCATGAAAAACACGCCTACTTATCTATGGATGTTTCTATCGATACTCTGAATTTATACAAACATAAATTACTTTCTATATTTACCCATACTTCCATATAATATGTGGCTACAACAAGAAAATTTTCTCGCACTCATATGTGGTTCGAGCGGCCATTATTCAACATTTTAAAGAAAAAAAACTAAGGTTGCTTTTTCAACCACTTTTATAATACAGCTGTTTGCAGAGTGTCGTCCATTTGTAGGATATAGGTATTTCTGCGATTAGAAGACTTTGTAAAGATTTCGCATCGGTTGATGTTATCGCAGGTTTTCTTGATGAACAATTACCTAACTTTACACAGGAATTAATGAGCAAGACACTGACTGATATGAGATATGATGGAACTCATGGAGGTATTATAGAAATTGACGGCTATACCACGTTTATGTTACTATGAATATATTTCGTATTTTTTTCAAAACAATGTTTAAATATTATTTTATAATTAAATTTCTAACTAACGATGCAATTGTTTTTTTCGGTGTAGCCTATTAATATAATTGGCTAAACATTAAACAATGTATTCACTTAAATATAAAAAAATATTACAATAATTTTTATATAATAATTTTTTTAATATTAATATATTACATTTTAATATGTTACACATTTAAAAAACAATAACTTTGTCATAATTTTCAAATTTGGTTCACAACTACACCCATGCAAAAACCTCTAAACCTTCGAAATTTCATAAAATGGTCAGCTGATAAAAGTTATTTATGTAAACAAATAATTATTTAGGTAATAATTAAGAGGTTCGTAATTATTCAATAATATTTATTTAAATTAAATATATTCAACATTTCATAAAGTATAAAGATATGTCTACATTTATACGAAGGATCAAGACTCAATGTAATCGAGGATAATCATCAAATCAAATATGGATGAAACTCGTTCACAATTGGAGACGACCATCGACATAGTCTCCCTTGAAATCTGTGAACATGGTACAATTCTTCTCTAATTCAATTCTTCTCATACAGTCAGGATCACGACGACACTGTAGGGCACAGTGTATCCTGCTCACTGATTATGTAAATTTGGAAGTGCCAATATCTGTGTAACAGTCCGCAATACTCTTTAATTTATTGACAACAAATTAAAAAAAGAATGTTTAATTATAGTAAATCATGAAAGACAAATCAAGTTACCGTATTAAACAAAATTAGATTAAAATTTAAAGTATTAAACACATTAATATTATATTCGTATTAGGTTTAATGTTTACATTTATCAATATTCCTTACTTTTATAATTTTTCAAAAATTTTATAAATTAAGTATCTCCATATATTATCACAATCATTAATTACTCCAAAAAATGTCATTCGCATTAATTGTATTATTGTTTGAGAAAATTGAGAATAAAAAGAAAAAAATAACTAAAAAAATAAAAATAAATTAATTATGTGTAGAATGCCTTGCATGCGAGAACCACAGTTTGTCTCTGGCCGATGTTGAATATATGTATTATACATTGAGACAATGCATCTGGATGGGTTGACCGTGTTTTCGTACAACCTTGTGACTTTTGGCTCCATTCTAGTGCAGTTCAATCCGAAACGTTTGTTTTTCGACATCCGTTCAATGTATTCTAGGTATTTGATACCATTTTCTTCTTTGAGAGAAATTTGTGAGTTTTCTCCAAATTCGAGGTC
>JAUZNC010057657.1:0-12479 GCA_034780395.1 Vannuccia rotundouncinata | reverse complement strand
GCCGTACATTAAATCTTCCAATCGAGTGAAACTTTCTTTTAAAAACTCCATTGCTTCCAGTATAACATCATTAATAATAATAATATTGTAATCAAATTTAGTTTTTTGAGAAATAAAAATCTGAAGGAACTTTTGTGCCCCAGTCGTAATTCTGCTTCTTAATATTTTCCGTTAATATAACATTTTTTTGTTAGTGGCTTCGTGATATGATACGCAATCTTTTGGAATCAATAATCTTGTGAATTGTTATCATTATTACATTATAGTAGATTATTATATATAGCAGATTGTTTTATTGTTTTGTACAATGTCCGCCCTGATGAAAATTTTAGTGAAAACTAGTTCGGTGACTTTGGTTATTTTATTGTGTTTCTTAGGGGTTTGAAATCGGGAGTCAGTGAATCTTGAGAGTGTTTACTCCCCTCTCCTCTCCCACCTCTCTCTCCTTTCCTCCCCCTCCTCTTTTTTCCTCTACTTCCTCTACCCTCTTTTCTATTTTCTCCTTTGTAAACCTTTATTTCGAACAGCAAAATCAGATTTTGTTAGCATATTTGAGTTATTTTAATTTAAAAGGAGTGACTCTATAATAATAGCTTTTAGTTATATTAAAACATCAAAAACATTCGTGGTTATCGACATATTTAGTTTTTCCTTATTTATTACAGAAAGCAGAAACTCTTTTACAGACGCTCTCTTTATTAAGACCGAGAAGAGATGAGCTATGTTGAAATCTATCCACACAACGCTCATTTTCTGCACAAAAGATTTTACTAATCAGTATTAGACCACACCTCGTTTCATGCTACATTCACTCTAAACAACGTTTGATCATTCACCATTGGGTCCTATAGCTACCAATTAAACACAGAATACTCCAATATAAACCGACACCACTACAGTGAAATCATTCATTCATTTCTCTGTTCTCATTTACACAATTTATTCTTTGAAAACATCTTCAATAGTTAAAAATGGCTCAATCGGCAATTAATCGTAAGTTTAAGCTAATTTATTATTCTTAGAAGAGATATTCTGTATTTCATTTAAATCAAACACTTCATTCTCGTCTCATTCAGTCCAAAATTGTTTCTTGATGTTTTTATTGAACTTTTCTTCTTCGTCTATCAGATAAAAATCTTGATTCCGAAATCAAGGAACATGTCGATGGTAGAATAGAGGATATGCAGTTCCATTTAAGGTACGAGAAGGCTGCAAACCACAGGAACATGTTCATCATTGATCACCTTAAACGTTTACTGGAGGAGGCAATGAATAAGATAAAAGATCTCCAAAAACATTTGCAACAGACCGAAAAGAATATGACTAGCAAGTACAATTGCAAAGACTGCAAGTGCTGTAAGTTGAAACATTTTATTATTATTGTCTTTTACATTTCATCATTTAAAAATTGTTTTCAGCAGCAACCAACCGCCCTCGACCTCCTTCACAACAATCGAAGCCGGTGGTCCTTCCAACACCGAAGCCTTCTAATCCTCCACAACAACCGAAGCCGGTGGTCTCTCCAACGCCAACTCCTGAGAAAGGTGCATCAGCAATGGTGTTTGTCCTTCCAGAGCCAACTCAGAGTAGGTTTTGAGCATTGAGAGATTGAATTTAATTAGAATTTATTAATCGTTGTTTTATACTTTTAATAATTAATTCTATCCAAAATTCGTTGTTTAAAATGTTTCTTTTCATTTAATATTTTTTTAATAAACAAAATGACTGTTGATGTTGACAAAATAATAATTAATCTCGTTGATAAGAAGAGATAAGTTGTTATTATGCAAATGAGGTTGGATCTCCATTTTAAAGACGTAATCTGTTTTTATAAGGATTTATTTCAACGAATGAAAGTTGGAAAATGTTTCAGAAAATATTTTAGAATAACATTTTGATTAATTTTTTTCATATTTTCAAAAGGTTTTCAAATCGATTTTGTTGCATTTGATTAGTTCACTCTGAATGTGTTTCAAGTTTTGTCTATTTTGCGCCAAATTGTTGTCTTTAAATGTAACAAAAATGGATCATTTGACTTCAGAAATGCGTCAACAAGAAGGCAGGACACTCGCCGGGTGGTTGGAAAAGTTAGGAGCTTGTGTGCTGCTGCCACGGAGTGGCTCTTGGAGGATGGAGGCTTCACCCCTCACCTCCTCACCTGCAGACGAGTGGAAGGAGATCATTAAAGGGAGAGGTGGCGTCATCCGCAGCACTCCTCTTCTGCATCCATCAGAAGGAGGAACTGCTGTTGTTGTGCAGCTGGGGTCTGCTGGTGAGAATGGAGTTGTGAAGGTCTATCTCGACATACCGGGTTATGGTGTTAACTTCAACAAGAACGTCGTCCGTTTTTCTGGATGGTTGGAGGTGACCGAAGATGGCGGCACAACTCAACGAGCTCCATTTTCGGTGGTAAAGGGGGACTTGACACACGTTCTTAATATAGCTTTGAAGAACAGCAGCTCTTACAATAACTTGACAGTGTCTTTTAGCTCTGATTGATTCATTTTATTTTGATTAAAAACGAGTTTTATCATTTTTTGTAGATTTTATCATTTTGTTGTCCTAAATTAAAATACAACATGTGTAACATCTTTCATGCATACAATTCATCTACAATTCAAATATAGTTTTTTGGTTATATATTTAGTATTTTTTAACGACTTTGTCTGATAAAATGTTTCTGAATCCACATCAATATTTCAATAACTTTCGTCCCTTTGTTGAATTTCATTGATTGTATGTCATTTTTCAATCAATATTATTAAGAATTGTTTTAAAACAATTTGAAGCTTCAATATTTTGGATTGAATTAAATAAATTTATTTTATATTTCGATTTAGTTATAAACGTTCAGAATTGTCATAAAAGCTAATTAAACCTTTTTGTTCGTTATATTATCTATATATGATCTATCATATGATCTGGTTCACATTAGTTAAATAAAAAGTTTATATAAAACATTCATTTAATTTACATTTTTTATATCTTTAATAAGTATTTGTTTGTTACTATCTATGATTGAAATAAGTGATTTGAATATATTTTTTTGAATGTTTGAAATAGGAATTTAAATTGTTGTCATGATTGAGTTGAGAATAATCAAGGGGCCGTTATTCTAGAGCTTGGGGTCTTAAGCCCCCCCCCATAATTTCCATAAATATTTTAGCACCCCTCTGAAAAGACACAGAAATAAATATTGTAAAATTTTTAAATAAAAATTAATAATTTAATTGAACAGAAAATATAATTTTGATCAAGTTAGCTATTTTTGTTTTCAAAAGTATTCGTAATAAAAGCGTATATTTTATTTCAAGGAAATCTTAATAGAGCTAATATTACTCAAATAATAATTTTTAATAAGTTTTTTTGAAATGGAAAGGCTTTTTGTTTTCGATTCTGCGGAGAAATTAATGTTTATATTTGGTAAGTATTTCTGGGTTGAAATATGTTCAAATCATCAATCATTAGTCTTTACATGTAGGTATACAACAAGACTACTTAACATATACTAATCTTTAAAATGTTCTTATAAAAGGTGCTGTTGGTGAAGAATATGAGAAATACATGTCTGTTCTAGAGAATTTCTACAAAACAGATTTTGACTTTACACAGCTGAAATCACAACTCAGCACCTTCGCCATATCTTATAGGGCATCAATGGAGCCGGAGCAGGTTTTGAAGCCAGTGATCGATCACCTAGCTGCGTAGTTTCAATAATGGACAACGTTCTCTTTTAAATCAAATTGAAAAGCTTGCCAAATTTTGTCTGCTAATGCCCCATCCAAGGCTTTGAGTGAGCGGGCTTTTAGTTGCATGAGGCGGATAAAAACTTAAATGCGAATCAGTTCAATGACCAATACCCGACTTAATCCCACAATGCGTCTCAACATTCATTCGGATCGATTGCTGAACATCAATCTAAAAGATGTTCTGAACGAATTCATTGAATCGTGTGAGAGACGAAGAACTGTTTTTGCCAAAGTGTAACTGTAATTGCATTCATATGTTGGCTACTTAATAATTACAAGTAGTATGTACATTATATGTAGAAGAAATTGGGAGAACAGTACAAACAAAAACGGCACTACAGCATGGTTGAAACTCTCTAAAGATTTTGTACCGTATGATTGGGAAGGAAAAACTCCATTCCAGTTTGGAAAAGGAAATATCAGTTAATTCTCAGAGCATCCAATTTATACAAAGAGCACCCATTTGTACTGCTTTTAAAAATAGCGTAATTTTTAAAGTAGGGCAAATACGATTCATGGAATGCAAACTAACTCAAGTGGGTGGTCGAGGGGGTGGTCGAGGGAGTGGTCGAGGGGGTGGTCGAGGGAGTGGTCGAGGTGGTGGTCGAGGGGGAATTTTGAATTTGGAATTGAGTGGTCACAGTCTTGTGGAGATGGAAAATCTTCTGGCTCAATCAATTCATTTGTCACTGTAGCTTGTGTTGTTTCCAAATTTGGTCCATGAATATATACTTTATCTAAATGTCATTCGTGAACAGAACCATCCTTCATATCCATGACTTCTATCTCATTCCTTCCATTCATTCCTTTGAGAGAAGTATTGGGGTGGTTAACGATCTACCAATGGTAGTGTTATGTGGATTATGCTGGTGCACATAACAATCCTTCTCATTTTGGACATCACATCGATATTCACCTTTTCTCAATACATGAAATACATGGATATGCGATATGCGATTCACCTTCAATCGCATATCCATGTATTTCATGTATTGACGCCAGCATGATTGTTGCTGGACCGACAATTTCTGGAAAGACAACATTTGTGGAAATTTACTAAAACATCGCAAGGAATTAGGAAATGTGCACTGGTTTATCAAGACAATGTACAAGCCCCCAAAAGCACTTGCGGATATAATAACTGTATATGATGGTCCTCTAACTCAGGAAGAGCTGAATCGAATAGACCTCTGGATGTTTTGGTGATTGATGATTTATTAGGGGAGACGAAATCTTCCCCGCCCATCAGTTTACTTTTTACAAGAATGGTGCATCACTTACCCTGCTTTGCAATAACAATCAGGCAGAATGTTTCCTGAAACTAAGTGAGACTTGAACCCGCTCACGTATTATCCAATATTTGGTAATGTTTAAAAATCCACAAGTTGGACTACTTGGTCGATAAAAGTATTCTGGGAATTTCAAATTTCTCACTACAGTCTTGTGGTGAGTGTGTTTAAGAAATCCCGTTTTATGCAAAAATAAGGAATTTATTTGTTGGGAACGACAACCTTATAGGTTCAGCGACACAGGGGCAAAACCGGAACAAGTATATAATAATAATAACAATAATATAAACAAAGTCATATATAATATTAGTAATATTCTATACGTAACAATAAAAATAGAAAAGATAAAATAATATTGTGCAAATAAATGAAAATAATATATATAAGGAAAAATGGCAACAAATAATATAAAATGTATTAAATACAAATACCTTGATCGCTACAACTCCCCCCCCCCCTCTTAAAAAGGCTGGAGCTGGTAAGATGCATGCACAACACAAGGGAAAAGAAAATGAGCGATCAGATATAACAAGAACATAAAAAAGCAGTCTATAGTTCAGTGCAAAACAACAAAGGAAAATCACAACAAACTAACCACAGAGCAAAAAAAATAATAACAAACAGATAAAGAAAAGAGGGAAACACAATATAAATTCAATATATACACATCGAATGTCAGGGTGGACTAAACTTCCATTGGAGCCATCCATTTGGCATAAAAAAAGGATAATGAGAAGATTGGGAGGTCGAAATATCAATTGGTTGGTAGTAAAAAATTCGCGTTGACGCCAACCATAAGACTGTTTTTGGAGGTCAAAATTTCCATGGTTTGCCAGGATGGTCTGTAGTCCACCAACCACTTAATTGTGTCCAGTCGATTGGAATATGTTGGGGACTTGATTTGGATGGGAGATAGGGAGAATTAGGCACATCACAACCACTCAACGGAGATCGGAAGAACGATTGCGATGGCCGGGGTGTCTCCATTGATGCAATTCTGGAGTTTGGAAAAATAGAAAAAAAATTAGAATAATCATCGGTAGTAGGGGAGGGAGACATTAAAAATAATTTATGTGAAACAGTGTGCTGTGTTGACAAAACTTCTTCCTGGCCCACAGACTGGTCTTCTGGAAATAGATCCATGAGAAATGCATCGGGTTCTGTTGAAGAGAAGGTTGAAGGGGACACTTGCATTTCAGAATGAAAGCTTGATAATGAATCCAGGGGAAGCTGAGGTAATTCAGGTGAAACTTGGACTATCGCTTTGGAAAAGGAGCTGAAGAACGAATCAAGGGGAGCAGCACAGGTATCATGAGGAGAAGCAGGTGTGTCAAAAGTTTGAGAAACAAACACTTCAAGGTCCCATGTATGGTTACAGAGATTGAAAGATTCGAAATCTGGATGCATTGGATGTGCCTCTCTAGATTCTTGATCATTGGACACTTCATCAAGAAAAGAAAGCTCTTGTGTTGCAGTAATTGAAGGTTCCGTAGTGATGATGCTATTCATTTTGGGGACATTGATAACATGCAAGACTGGTTCTGTCTGAGGATCTAGTTGTGTACATTGATCTGTGAAATTAGCTTTTCTTCGGGCAGCAAAATGAGCATTATCTGCTTTTAGATCAAATATGTCTTTATCAAGTTTATTAATGGATTGCTCAATTATATTTTTGGTGTCTTCTCTACTTCGTTTGATTTCTTTCAGAAGGTGTTGGAACATCAACTGGATATTTTGGTTTTCAGCCTGCCGGCGTCGGGTACGATTCCTTGGACTCATTTTATATTTTTTTTACAAAACTTTGGAGAGCAAGAAAAAATTGAACAGGGAAAGGGGGCAACGAGTGATTTTGAGATCAAAACAGGGCGATTATAATTAGTAAAATAATTATTTTTACTTGATTTGATGGGGATCAATCAAAACGACTTCAGTTTGGATAAGGAATCACTTGTCACGAGAGATGTATTAAGATGTATAGAAATAGTGACTTCAGTTTTGGGGAATCTGGTCACAAAATATATTCTCGAAAAAGGCTCCAGTTCTGTGTAGGTACTCTGGCAAGAGTCACAAGAAAAGAGTAAAAAAACAACGATGTGGATCAGAATCTTACTCGATGGTCCAATTCTGTATACTCTGCCAAGAGTCACAAGAGAATAGACGAGTAATAAAAAAACGACGTTTATCAAATCTCATTAGGGGCGCCATGGTTAACTATGCATTTTATTATTATACAATATATTTTGTCTATTCGATAAATTGCTTTACCTAATTCAAATGTTTCCAAGGGAGTAGCCGAAATAGAACAATAAGGTATACATATAATGTACATACAACTTGTAATTATTAAGTAAGTGTATGTTTTTTCGGTAAATGGAGATTCATGCAGTATTTGGTATTGATAGATAAAAAAATAATAGTAATTATATTAATGAGTGAATAATTTCATAAAATATATATATATATATATGCAACGGAAAAAGGGTAATCAGTAGATGGGAGACAATATTCAGGTATGTAGTTAATGGTAAAAAAAGGGTGGTGTATAATACAATAAGTTATTGTCAAGATAAAGTTCCATATGGATGAAGAAAGTTGATTGGCGCCTATTTGTTTTACAAAAAGCAATCGTGTATTTGTTCGACCTAGGCAGCCTGTTTGGGATTAATCAGTGTTAACAATGGGATACATTGGTTTCAGCATTGTGGAATAACCTTTTGGCCAAGCGATACCGCCAATGGTCAACAGTTTCGAAAATGGGCCATGTGCATTGATACTTGTGGATAATATAAGGACATCTTGTAATGATTCTCAGCAGTTTTTCTTTCAGTACAGTTGGTATAGAGATGTAAAGAAGTGACGCATAATCGATGACGGAAAGAATGATACCATTAAAAGTTTGTAATAAGATAGATTCGACGCTGTATTGTTTTAGGATGCGAAGAACATACATACGTGAAGCGCATTTTCTTATGATGGTGTCAACGTGGCAATCCCATTTAAGATTAGATGTAAAGTTACACCCAAAAGTTGGAGGGTATTAACATTAGACACACCAGGGATTTATATATTAATGACTTCACTGTGTTTCTTTTTAAAAACAATGAGTTTGGACTTCGACGCATTCAAATTGAGATTTAACTTTTTGTTGTTGCATTTGATAAAATCAAAAGTGTTTATGAGGGATCGCTGTGATGCATCAACGTCAGAGGTTATTTTAAGAATGACAGTTGTGTCATCCGCATATTTTATATGTGAAATTTGGTCATTGATTAGCTTGGAAGTTAACAAAATAAACAAATACGGCCCGATAATTGATCCTTGGGGTACTCCGCTGCTGACAAGAATTGGATAGCTGAGGTGTTCTTTCACGATGACACGTTGAGTGCGATTAGTCAGATACGATTCAATCCATTTGATGAAGTGTAATGGAAAATTGCAGCAGTGGAGTTTGTCTATGATCTGATTGTGCGAGATCGTGTCGAAGGCTTTGGTAAAGTCTAGAGATAACACGGCAACGCCACTGCAATCAGCACCTTCCAGGTATTTGGTGATTTTATCATGGAGTGTAATCAAGGCACAGTTTGTAGAGGAAAAGGGAACATATCCAAATTGTTGTTGGTCGATGTGTCGTAGAATGTCAGGTATAACACTTTTAAGGACCCACTTTTCAAGAATCTTTGCGACAACCGGTAGGAGAGAGATTGTGCGAATAGCATCGATTTTGGCGGGGTTTGTTTTTGGAATTGGTGTTATGTAACTATGTTTCCATTTATTAGGTACTTTGCCTTCGATGACCGAGCTGTTAATGAGGTGGCATAATGGAGCTGCGAGATGAAGTGCTCCTTCTTTGAGAAGACGAGGAGATCACTCGCAGTTGCTTTTGACATGTCTAATTTAATCAGTAGGACGCATATAAGTTTTTATCCGCCTGTCTCATGCTACTAAAAGCCCGCTCACTGAAAGCCTTGGATGCCGGAATTAGCAGACAAAATTTGGCAAGCTTGACAACTTGATTTAAAAGAGAACGTTGTCCATTATTGAAACTACGCAGCTAGGTAATCGATCACTGGCTTCAAAACCTGCTCCGGCTCAATTGATACCCTATAAGATATGGCGAAGGTTCTGAGTTGTGATTTCAGCTGTGTAAAGTCAAAATCTGTTTTGTAGAAATTCTCTAGAACAGACATGTATTTCTCCTATTCTTCACCAACAGCACCTTTAATAAGAACATTTTCAAGATTTGTATATGTCAAGACCCCAAGCCCTAGAATTACGGCCCTGGATTATTCTCAACTCAATTTAAATTCCTATTTCAAACATTCAAAACAATATATTCAAATCACTTATTTCAATCATAGATAGTAACAAACAAATACTTATTAAGGATATAACAAATGTAAATTAAATAAATGTTTTATATAAACTTTTTATTTAACTAATGTGAACCGAGTCATATGGTAGATCATATCTCTAAAATATATCTCCTGCATAATATAACGAACAAAAAGGTTTAATTAGGTTTTAGGACAATTCTAAACTTTTATAACTAAATAAATCTAAAATAAATTTATATAATTCAATTCAAAATATTGAGGCTTCAAAATTTCTTATTATTAATTGTAAAATGACATACAAACAATGAAATTTAACAAAGGGACGAAAATTATCGAAATATTGATGTTGATTCCGAAAAATGTTATCAAACAAAGTCGTTAAAAATTACTAAATATATAACCAAAAAACTTTTTTGAATCTAGATGTATTGTTTATAGCATTTAATTCATCTATATTACTTACAATTTTTATCAGTAGTAGAGTTAAGAATTTCTTTAATTACCCAAATTATATAAAATATAGAAAATCTATTCTAAAAATATTGAAAAATATTCTATTTTTAGAAAAAAAATTGAATTTATAAAAAAAATTTTTTTTAACATATTTCAATTGCAAAAAAAATTCCGATATAAATGCAATTAAATAAAAAGATGAATTGTATGCATGAAAGATGTTACACATGTTATATTTTAATTTAGGACAACAAAATGATAAAATCTACAAAAAATAATAAAAATTGTTTTTAATCAAAATAAAATAAATCAATCAGAGCTAAAAGACACTGTCAAGTTATTGTAAGAACTGGTTTTTTTCACAGCTATATTAAGAACGTGTGTAAAGTTCCCCTTCATAACCGAAAATGGAGCTCGATGAGTTGTGCCGCCGTTTTCGGTCACCTCCAACCATCCAGAAAAACGGACGACGCTCTTGTTGAAGTTAACACGACCCGGTATGTAGAGATAGACCGTCACAACTCCCTCCTCACCAGCAGACCGCAGCCACACAACAACAGCAGTTCCGCCGTCTGATGGATGCAGAAGAGGAGGGCTGCAGATGGAGCCAAGTTTCCCTGCAATGATCTCTTTCCACTCGTCTGCAGGTGAGGAGGAGAAGAAGGGTGAAGCTTCCATCCTCCAAAAGCCGTTCCGTGGCAGCAGCACACAAGCTCCTAACTCCTCCCGCCCGTCGAGAGTCCTGCCTTTTTGTTGACGCATTTCTGAAGTCAATTGGAGGAAAATTAATATTAATGATCCATTTTTGTTACATTTAAGAGACAACTTGGCGCAAAATAGACAAAACTTGAAACACATTCAGAGCGAAGAAATCAATTGCAACAAAAGCGATTTGAAAACTTTTTGAAAATATGAAAAAAATTATTGAAAAGTGATTCTAAAATATTTCCTGAAACATTTTCTAACTTTCATTCGTTGATATTAAATCCTTATAAGAGCAGATTACGTCTTTAAAATGGAGATCCAACCTCATTTGCATAATAACAACTTATCTCTTCTTATCAACGAGATTAATTATTATTTTGTCAACATCAACAGTCATTTTGGTAAAGAAAAAAAATATTTGAAAAAAAAGAAACATTTTAAACAACAAATTTCGGATTTTAGTTTTTCTTGTTTAAGTAGTGTAAACAGTAGAACACACCGATTATTAAATTCTAATTAAATTCAATTTCTTAATGCTCAAAACCTACTCTGAGTTGGCTCTGGAAGGAAAGACACCATTGCTGATGCACCTTTCTCAGGAGTTGGTGTTTGAGACGATTGGGAACGATTGGAAGGCTTTGGTGTTGGAGAGACCACCAGTTTCGATTGTTGTGAAGGAGGTCGAGGGCGGTTGGTTGCTGTTGGAAACAATTTTTAAATGATAAAATGTAAAAGACAATAATAATAAAATGTTTCAACTTACAGCACTTGCATTCTTTGCAATTGTGCTTGCTAGTCATATTCTTTTCGGTCCGTTGCAAATGTTTTTGGAGATCTTTTATCTTATTCATTGCCTCCTCCAGTAAACTTTTGAGGTGATCAATGATGAACATGTTCCTGTGGTTTGCAGCCTTCTCGAACTTTAAATCGGCCTGCATATCCTCTATTCTACCATCGACATGTCCCTTGATTTCGGGGTCCAGATCTTTATGTGATAGACGAAGAAGAACATTTCAATAAAAACATCAAGGAACAATTTTGGACTGAATGAGACGAGAATGAAGTGATCGATTTAAATTAAATAAAGAATAGTATTATAGTATAGTATATATTTAATGACAATATCTGTAATAAATACATCTAAAGTCAGAGAAAAGTTAAGCAAAGAGATAGGAAAAAAATAAAAAATGAGCAATCCACAGTGAAATGGGAAAAATTAAGCTTTCAAAAGTTCAGTTTTGAGAAGTTTTTGAAATTTGTAGAAGTCGGATTCTTTTCTACAGGTGGGAGAACGAAGTCTAGTATTACCAGTGTTGTTGGTTGTCGACAGTTTTAGACATATCTCTTCTTAGAATAATAAATTAGTTTAAACTTACGATTAATTGCCGATTGAGCCATTTTTAGGTATGAAAGAAGTTTTCAAAGAATAAATTGTGTAAATGAGAACAGAGAAATGAATGAATGATTTCTCTGTAGTGGCGTCGTTTTATATTGGAGTACTCTGTGTTTAATTGGTAGCTATAGGACCCAATGGTGAATGACCAAACGTTGTATAGAGTGAATGTAGCATGAAACGAGGCGTGGTCTAATACTGATTAGTAAAATTTTTGTGCAGAAAATGAGCGTTGTGTGGATAGATTTCAACATAGATCCTCTCTTTTCGGTCTTAATAGAGAGCGTCTGTAAAAGAATTTCTGCTTTCTGTAATAAAAAAGGAAAAACAAAATATGTTGATAACAACAAATATTTTTGATGTTTTGCTATAACTAACACTCGATTGGAAGATTTAATGTACGGCATAATACAGTATAGCTGTTTAACACATGAACTAATGGTATTGCACCCCTGGGGATTGAGAGTACCACATCGGTGAATATATTTGCACTCTAATAAGCGCCTGCAAGAAGTGTCCTTGGCAGTGAAATTAATTCCCATGCTTTTGAAATTGC
>JAUZNC010057656.1:0-12480 GCA_034780395.1 Vannuccia rotundouncinata | reverse complement strand
AAGCCAGATAGGTCACGTGAATCTCTCGACCAATCAGAAGACGAATTGGTTGAGATACACTCATCACCTACTACTGATAAATACTAACTAAAATTATATATGTCAAATGAAAACTATTCCTTTAGCTGCAGGTTTCAAGGACCTAATTTGAGTATATTTTTGAATTTAAAAGATAAACTTTTACTATTACTTCTACTTCATGTATATATATATATTAATATATAATAATATAACCCCTTTTTGAATGATCGAGTGAAGGGTTCATATAATAGCGGAAATTGTAATATAGATGGGTTATTCAAATTTATTTAATTTTTGTATAAATAAAAAAAACTAAATCTGAAATATAATATACAGTTTGTTTCAACGTATATGTTCAGCCAAAAGTGTTTGGAAAAAAATTAAACTTTTCATTAATAAAAGGGGCTGTCGTAAAATTACGTCACGCTTAGGGGAAATGTTAGTTGATATGTTGGTTGATAAAAAAGTGGCGTCATATTTTCGTTAGATTTCTGCATAATTGTAGAGGCGTATAATGATAATAAGATGAATACTTAATTAATCGTGAGGAATGGAAACTGAACCATGTAAGAGAATCCCAATATTTTCTTACAAATTTTTAAGTGTAGAAATGATGACTGTTGTGAAATAAGATGAAGCTCTTTGTTGTCCTTATTGGAGGAAGGGTTTTTGCCACCTCCATTGGTGTAAAACAATTAAGAAAAGAATGGCCTTTTGTTTGATTTTATATCTGGAATATATTTACCACTTTTCTCAAATTTCTAAAAAGTGATTCGAGATAAAATAAGACAAATTTTCAGCAAAAAAGTTCCATAATTTTCATGTCCTAATTACAAACAAAACTGTTGTCTCGAGTGTATGTATATAAGTGCAGGGGGTTATTAATGCAACCTTGCATTCTATTAAATCTTATAGCAAAAGTTGTAGACTATCGAAGTAGAGAAAGTTACAATTCATGCAAGAAAAGTGCAACGAAAACGAATCACGGCAGTCAGACAACGAGAAATGATGTGTATGATTGTTTCAAATGAAACAATGCTGAAGACGTTGAAAGAAATAGAGGGTAGTGCTAATTTTGACGTAATTTTGAAGGGAGTGTTGCGGAAAATGGGACGATCTATGACGTGAGAGGATGCGTTTGTCAAAAAATCGTGAACAAAGCGTGGCATAATTTTAGAACAACCCCAAACGTTAGTCTGAAACGTTAATATAAACTTTATAATTGAAAAAAGTCATATTCAAAAACTATTGTTTTAAAGAATGTTTATAAAATATTTACATATAAATTGAATTTTTCCAAATTTTGCAAATTAATAAATAGTTTTAATAAATTAACATAATTGTCATGAATATGGAAACCACTAAAGAACAATTGCTGGCATTAAAAGGTAATATATATTTTTTGATTTATTTTAAAATTGAAATTATGTATATCACAATATCAATATCTTGTTATAAATACTAAAATATTGAAGTGGCTATTTGGACATAGTTCCATCTACAGATTTAGTATATTTACCCCACACACTACTTGGAACTACATTCGTTAATTACTGTCACTATTCAGACTTTTGTAAAAAAATGGAAATATTGGATAATAAAATCGATACAAAGCTTTAAACCAACTTATTTCTAAACCCAATTTCTAGGTCTACCACACCTTGAACAGGGTGTTTGTGTTTAATTAAAATTTATTGCATGTCCGAATAGTGTTTGAGGTAGACAGATGTACGTCCGAATAGCAACAGCCCTAAAATATATTGAAAATAACTAGAACAGAAATAACTTGCCTGCTTTCCCTATCTTTTGTACTGCTGATATATTTGCCATTTTTTATTATTTTATTGATAAGATTCCTGATGATATGCTAGATAATGTATAAAATAGAATCCTTGGGTCTATGATCTTAAAAAAAGGATAAATATTTTTCTTACATCTTATATTTAGAAATGATTCATTTTCATTTTTTAAAATATATTACAAACCAAAAATTCAATGAAATATTATTGAAAAAAATCATCTGACATGCTAACTGACTCAAAATGTACATGCATTTGGGATAAAAAATTAAATCCATTGTAAAATTATTGTTAATAAATAACATTTCCTGATGAATTATGTCAATTTAGGCATTGTATACCCATAAGATCATGGCAAAAATAACTATGAAATTATGATTATGTTATTTAAATTACAAAAATAATTACAAATTAAAATTTTTTTAAAAGGCTTATTTCATGTCATTCATGCAAGCCCACATTCCACAAAAAATGTACTCCAGATATTTATCAATATTACTTAATTTAACCAGTGAAAGATAGGATTAGGTGTATAATGTACACCAAATATATCCTTATTAGGCTACATAGAACCCAAGCCAAGGTCAATTTATCAGTAAAAGTTTGTAAAAAAATATTTCCCAAAACTACACACATGGCAGCCATAAATGAATGCTAAAATATTGGAATCTTGACTGCAAAAGAACAGGAAATTAAAAGAAGCCTAGGAAAAAGAAAAAATAATGGCAATGTGTGCTTAACAATTCATTTTAGAAGTTCTGGAATTTTATTAAAAAAAATACTTCAAAAAATGTTATTGTCCTGGAATTTCATGATGTTGCTTTACATATTTTTCTTCACAAATATATTTTATCATTTCAATATAACCACCTGATATTTTAATAGTCAACATTTTGTAAGAATCATTATTTTTATTTTTTCTAAAGGCATTATCATACCTCAATAATTTAGCCAGCATATATACTGATAATATATTAAAATGTTCTGATATATATCACTCAGATTCAAATAATTTAGGGGTAACAGAGATGCTAGGCACATTCATGACTGCAAGGAATTATCATTAAATAAACTATAAAAAATGTCATATATTATAATGCTTTAGAAATATAATACTTTTTTTCTGCTACTTCTTTGTAAGTGACTGCATAATGATAATTGATACTATCTTTATATTATGGAAGTGTTTTATTGTTGCCCTTTTAATTTTAAGTAAATTGTTTGCTATTGTAATTATTACACTTTCACTATTTAAAAAAAACTAGTGTGATATGTGATGATGTGTTTTGTTATACACAATTTATATTAATACTTCAACATTTCCTTATTGTTCTAAACTCTCTTATAAGCATAAGTTCATTAATAAGTTATCCTTTATTTTTTTTAATGTGTGACAGGATCCTGTAATCTTAAATCAATTTTTCTGAAATCATATTATAATTATTTTGAAATCTAAGAAATTTAATTCTTTATATAGAATATACTTAAAAACTCTACATTTTTTATTATTACCCTGTATTATATGTTAAAAATTTAACTTACCAAAATGAGCATTTCCATTGTTTTACCCATACATTTTCTAGTCATGGAATCAAGGATGCTGTAGTTAAATTTTGTCCCCTTTGGTATGCTTTGATAAATAAATAACTAGGTATAACTCAATAACTATAAAATTTCATTAATAACTCAATAACTCACATCTGTTGTTCCCTAGTTTATTTCCCCTTTATACATTCAGTCATATATATATATATTGGTTATTTTCTGATTGAAGTAATTAGCTAGCATATATTGTAAAATCATCTATATAGTACATAAATAATAATTCAACATTTCCTCTCATTCAGAATAGATCGTAATTCTATCTATATTGTGTGGGAAAATTTATATATGTTTCTATGACTTTTATATTTTTATGAATTTTCATTAAATAAATATTATTATTATATATAATTGTTTATTTTCTTATTATAGTCTTTCTATATTTTGTAATATATAAAAAAAGTATGCCCTTTTAAAATGTATTCTAGATGTTTGATAATATGAAGTAGTCTTTTTGGCACCTTACCATAGGTTCTCATTGCGAAAGGTGGACTTATTTTTTATGGAAACCAGGGGCCCACATTCATTTAATTTATTTCATTAAAGTTGCATATATTTTTGATAGATGATATTTTATATAACATTTAGTCTCAATAATATTTATGCAGATGATTAATTAATTACTACATGTTATACAGTTGTAAAAATTGTAACAAATACACTGATTTAATTCCAATTAGTAAAAAATTGCTATACAGACTCCCATACCTCGTATAAATACATTAATCTCAATAAAATGCTGCAGTAAATTTTTTTAAATTACATTAAAATATGTTTTTAATTAATGGTAGCTTTTCATATTGAAATTTCATGTTAACCCTGACGAACTATCTATACTAGGTGAATGGGTGATCAATTTAATTTTCAAATTTTAAGAAACAATATCATACCATTGACAGTGTAAGAAAAGCTATTGTTAGAGTCACTTTGTATACTAATCAATATCTTTTTTGTTTCTTTGACACCTTTTTTCAAAAAATTTTAGGCATGCCTTATCCATGTAATTCTTGATCTAGTCACACAAGTAAAGAAACATTTATTTTATCCATACTTATACCAACATTATTTGTTCAAGTTTGTAAATTAAAACAATCAATTTTATATTTCAACTATTAATCACTTATTGTAAACAAGTGTTCATTATTTGAAATCAATTTGAAGCAGTTTCCCATTTTACAAATACCTTTCTGTCATATTTCTATAAATTAATCTTTCATATGTTACCTACATGTTAATTAACCATTTATGACTATTTTTATAGTATAAATATAATAAAGGCAGAACGTTTTACCGTGTATGTCGTTTTTTAACTTGTGCATAAATGACATACATTTTTCTTAACAATAATTATATTTATTTCGCTGTATTTTTGGCTATAACATATTGACAAATGCCATGTTGCCATGTTCTAATTTGCATATTTTGTGTAGTAGTTGATTCAATGCTGCTGCTGCAATAGTAAACATAATGTTGCTGGAGACATAATTTGTTTCCATATTACCAGATACAATATTTCTCTTTAAATACAAAATATTTAAAATAAATTAAATTATTTAGTTTTATTAGTGTTGCATTGATTTTCTCAATAGAAAATTATAATTTTGTATGGTCCTCCCACAGAGAGATATTGTGTTTGCTATATTAATCACTGATTCATTAAGTCTAAACATTCAGAATAATTTTTTAAGTAAGTTAAAAGATTAAATATATTTATCAGACGCTATTTGTTTACGTTACTAATATGAATTATTTGAGTTTTAGTAAAATTTTCGCTATACTACTTATAGTAGTGGAATAGTTTATGTGTACATATTTTAATACTATAATTAATATTCTTTCGTTATAACTAAACTATTTTTAATTTTTTAATTTAGTAGTTATCAGTCAGATAAATATATAAACATTTAAAATAATGTATTAATTTAAATATTATTAGGCCCACTACATTTTTTATTAATAAGTGTTTATTTAAAATTACCAAAACACTCAATTACATGACAATGAAAATATTTAATGTACATTTTTTATACAAGTCTTTATATATTTTTATTGCTTAAAAATTATTTTACACTACAACTCCAGTTTGTTCTATTAATAAAAAATAAATTATTCCAATTTTTTTATTAAAATATACATTTAGGTGCTTATGAAGATTGATACAATACAATGATATACAATGGTATTGTTTATTGTTAGTCTTTATTGTACATTGTTTTATAAATACAATTAAGATGTGGAGCCGTACTAGAATATTTATAAACTAACATAATACTATATACACATTCCTCGTTATAGGAACTTGAACGTTAATCATAAAGCCGTTATAATATTCGAACTATCTACTAAGAAAGACATAATAAAGCTCAATATATAATACACAAGTTGTTGAAAAATGCGCATTCATAAAATGTATTTGTGTTCCCGCGGAATGCAGTTGTGTTGTCTATAAAGAGGTCGTTTTCTCCTGCTTCTCAACAATTGTTGGTGATGAAACCATTGGTTGTGGAGGTTCGTCTTCATCGTCTTTAGCAACACGCGCTGACACAGCACCAACGTCCTGCGCCATCTTCGCCAGACTGGACACTATCGAATAGTGCCGGTATTGCTTTTCCTTGCGTCTTTCGATGAAGTTAAGTGTGGTTGCTTTGACCTTGTGTCCTACAAAATAGAGCAGGATTGGGGTCGGTGTGAAGAAGACGCCCCAAAGAGGTACTGAAGCGGCCAGATCGGCCTCTGGCTGGCTGAGGCCGTGTCTGATTGCTGGGATGAGTAGAAGACAGTTGAAGACAGAGGCCTCGGCTGCCAACGCCTTGTATGCGGGCTTGTCATTTTTGGTGATGTAGCCAGCGACTCCTCCCAGACAAAAGGCCCCAAATATCGTGAGGAGAAGGGCGCTGACTAGAGAGTAATCGATGTAGTGAAAGGCGTAGTGGTTGATGTATACACCCAGCGTTATGAGCAAGATACCAGAGAGAAGGAGGAGAGGTCGTGTGAACCACGTCATAAGGGCATCAGCCACCGGAGCTTTGAAGTATCTCAGAGCTACTCCACATAAATGGGCCAGGATGCCAGGCATCATCCACAGGATGTATCGATGTACTTGGATGTGGATTTTAAAATACCATCCCATTGCCATGAGCCAGGCTGGTGAGATTCCTTCAGTTCAAAAGACAAATAGAGTCGTTAAATTCGGGACTAGAGAGTTCATTTGAGGTTGAATACCTACCGATATTTAGGAGAGTGTTAAGAAGAGAGACGGCGGTAGAGAGGGGTCTGTCCCCATCCATCAGAAATACGATTAGGTGGGCCAATCCGCCTCCAGGAAGAGTTGTCGTTGCGAATAATCCGTACGAAAGCTGTCGTGGAAGACCGATGGCTAATGTTGTCCCAATTGTTATCTGAAAATAGGAAAATCATTATTTTAATTACCTTTATTCAATTATTTCTCCGCAAGAATTTAACACATGTTGTGTTTTGACGCTTCGTAACACAAATCATTTCTCTTTCTAATGCGGTGTTACACTTTACAAGTTAATGAGAAACTGTTTATTTCGAAAGTTTGGGAGGAAGAATGTTTAGTGAAATATTGGCAATCTTCTTCTTCTTCACAACTATTTATGTACTTTCCGCTTTAGTAGGTGTCTCTGGTATGATTTCTGCTTTGAACGACTGGTGCAAATACTGCCTCACTGGTGTGTTACTCTTCCCATTATTGCCATATCATTGGGGAATTCTAGCGAGTATCATCCCTCGATTAGTAAATTGACGCGTCTTCTGGTACAATTGCTCAGCTAGGAATGTCGAAACGTCAAACAATTATTTCTGAAAAATATCTCGCACTATCTAATCGGCAATTTTGTCTAAATTCTGAATATTTTCTGGTTGACTTCTATAAGTGCTTTAGTTTGTAAGACATGAAGACTTTTGTTCGAAGGCAAATTTCGCATATTTGGCTGGTTTGTTGAAAGGATAATATAACCACCATTCTGAAATCGATTGGAGCTGGGAGTTAGTATCTAAGTCTTCTCCATATTGTAAGCCCATACTTTCTAAAAGCCATTTTATTTTAGATCCCCGTTTAGATAGTTTCCCATACGTATTTATGCAAATTTTTCGCCTGCTTTAATCACTAGTTCAATTATTAATAGCGATATAAGATAATACCAGGAACGCACAATCCCCAATGCACCCTATTTGCATAATAATGTGATATCAAAAGCCGAATCATAGAGAGATAGATGTACAACTATATTTTAGTTACTGCTTAATTACTACTATGCCGAGACGTTTTTGATTCTTATATGCTGAACAATCATTTATTTGGGAATTTCTGACTATCCTTTAAGGAAGGGTAAAACAAGTGAGATAAAAGAATCACATAATCAAACATGATTTCAACTTACAACCTCGTTATCACCTTTATCTTGTAATTATGTATTGTAACCAATATTTTAGACAATTCCCTGTTTTCGCGTTTTATCGTGTCTGTTTCTACAAATTTCCTTGGAGTTAAAAAGAGGAGAATATATCGATCATTGTTTTTTGAAGAGGGAAGAAATCTGAAGCGAAGTGGCGAGTTTGTAAGTTAGAAAGATTTGAAGAGTTACTTTGGCTTTTTTTCTTTTGTCAAATTATTTCTTGGTTTGGCAAAGATCAACACATTCATCACTGAGGTATCCTGCTTTGAAGTTTCTACTTATGATTGCGTATGTGAATACAATTAATTTCTCGATCGTTCTATCTTTAAAGAGAATTTTAATCATAATCTCTTTGTGAAATCACAAGGTTTTATATAAGGAACTCTATTTTGTTGATTTTTGTTTCTTCGTTATAATTAATGAGCTGTCATACAAAAAGGAAGAAGTGAAAGTACATTTCTGTGACCTCATTTAAATGCGAAAATATGACCACTGAATTAGAGGTCCTGTGGACTCTGTTCGTTCTAATTTTAGAAGTTTGCCTGCACCTCAAGGTGGACGCAATTATAGCATTAGTTAATTCTGAATGGCACTGGTTAATGATGTGTTTCTCTGTGTATTCTTAAACCACAGGTGTTTCTTGTAAACACTGGTTCTATGTAGTTGTCCATCAGATATATTTACCTTTGCGTAGTGAATGAATAATACATTTTTAGTTTGCTTAGGTCACATGGTTGATATGTAACTTTAATTATTTCCTTTCTTAAGAAATGTAAATATATGTAAAGATTATATATGATGAATTTACAGGTTCAATAATATTTTAAAATTATAGGTTTTATATTATTTCAATTGTACAGTATATCTATGGAAATTCTATTTTCTGATTTCGAAATACCTTTTGGCTTTCAAAAATTTATTTAATATAATTTGTGATTTGGAAAATTAACGTTTTTTACATCAAGTCGAAATTTAATTAGTTTAAAAGACAACAATAATTATTTTCTTTCGTGTTAGTAAATATAATTGCGATATTACGTGCAGGGAATAGTTATTACTAATTAATACTGAAGACATAACACGATACTAAACCTTTTGAAGATGTTGCTAGCCTCCTTTGTATACAATATAATAATTTGTTTCCATTTGAACAATTTATATTTTAATGGAATCACTAATTAATTTTCTTTCTTTTATATTTTATTAAATCTATCAAAAAGCGGAATTCTTTTATCTGCACATTTAATTAGAGATACCGATTGTATTAAAATAAGAGCTAATTACCAATGGCATCAGAATATGCTGACACACAAGTCCTGCTATGATGGCCTTTGGAGACCGTAGATATCGTTTGACTTGGGTAGTCTCCGTGCAACAGCCCACCGTCAATGCCGTCATGCAGGCGATGAACACAGCGCTGTAGTCAAACGCCGTGTAGAAGGCCCGAGGTCGTCGGACCACACTAGCGTCCAGGAGTTGTTCACTCAACTCTTGTTGCGGCTGTATCGGTGTTTTGAGCAAAGAAAGATGACTTAGGGAGCTGTTCCACCATCCAAGAGTGACGTGCAGTTGTGCCCGGCCCACTTGGTTGGCCTCCACGTAGAAACCGACCTCCGATCTGAAGGGGAGGCTCAGGTCCAGCGCGGAGCACATGAATCTCTCCTTGTGGACACAGGGTGTTGGGTGTTCTTGGTGATTGCGTCTGGACGAGATTTTGGAGGGTGAAGCGATGTGTCGGTTGTAGGAAACAATTCGAATCATGAAGGTTCCATGAAGGGGGCCTGTTTGGTTGCCCAGTTTACCACGTAGGAGGCTCTCGAGATCTGGGTTATCTGGCTCCAGTGGGCAGGAACAGTTCACGCTGACCCAGTAAAACTCGTCGACTACAATGTTGTCTAAACGTTGGGGGTCCAGTGTTAGCGAGCAACTGTCAACTGGGGACCATGCCAAGGAGAGTGTCGCCAGAATCACGACGGAAAACACCTTGCACAAAATTTCTGTTGACATGTTTGCGCTATTTTTAATTTTTGTTATAAAATGGAGTGCATATTTAACTATCGTGGAGGTTGTAGACCGATTTTAGGGGCTGAAGGAGACGATACCCACTGCGTTTGTTTATTGTTTGGAGCTGTACGGCCGGGAGAAAGACGTTCTTACACGTAGTGTGAAGGAAATAAATGAATCTTGGGTTGTGAAAAATGCAAATAAACAGCAACTCTTTTATTTAGGCAAGGAGTTATCGCAATCCTGATTGGCCAATCACGAAACTCAAAAGATTTACACTAAATATAACCTTTCTTTTCATGGCTCTATTGATTACGGGCTTGGTGAAATACTTATATTAAATACTCAATTGTGCCAAATATCTTGTCAGTTGACTTATTTCGAATTCATTTCTTGGGATAGATAAAGCTTGTTGACTGTGAGGCAGTGTTTAAACACCCTTTACTGCGCTTTAAATTGGCAAGTATTTTGTTCTCTTCAACATTGAGGCTATTCACTCGAGTGTGTTTAGTTTTTTAGCTTCTTTAAGTGCAAGATATTCTTGTTCTTTGTAATGTCAACAATCCCTATAGTTGTAATTAATGACTATATCTGGTTTAAACCAACGTGATGGTGTAGATGTGTTGTAACTTAGCAACGCCTCTCGTAAACATTTTTTAAATTTACAATTTTTGTTTATATTTAGTCAAAAATTAATTATTTTATGGTTCTTAATCAATATTTTAAAATAATTAAAGCATGCAAGATTTGTGTGCTAGAGTGATTTAAATTTTATTCTATACCTTTTATACTTTCTACACATGCTATACAATTTGGAAGAAATATGCCCCTCAAGTTGTTACTTGAAATATGGAGACATTTGCCCTTCCGACCACTCTAGCGAACGATATAAGGGATTCTGAACTGTTACTTTAAAAAAGGGATACATTCTCGTGTATTATAACCTGCAATTGTGTACCAAGAATATTTATATAGTCATATATAGCTACACAATAACACATTTACATATTATAGAATACTCACAACCTACATTTTAACAGTATTTACTGTTTTCACACGCTTTCGGTTTTGTATTGTTTGAGTCGGGGAATTTGCTAGAATTTTGTTTATTCAACAGTGTAAACAAATAACTTCTGAATATATTGAGCTTATTGTAAAACAAGTAGAACAACAGGCTGCTAGCTAAAGTTCTGCTTACCTTTAATTTCTTTCGTTTGCTGTTTTTTTATTCTCTTTAATTGGCTTTGTTTTTTGTTTTATATTTTGTTTACATTTAAAACAAATCCCTACAACAGTCATGAGAAATTTCGAAAATTCTTTTTTCATAAATTATTCATTTCTCTGTTAGGAAATAAATAAACGAAGAAACATTTCAGACATCTGTCTGCCGTCAGCTATACTAAGAATATTTCTCTATTTAATGCGATAGCTACTCGTGTCACACCAGAATGTAATTAAAGCGATTTTACATTAAATTGAAACGCAATCTTATAACTAGAAATCCTTAAAAAAAGACTCACTTTTTCCATTATATTAATGACAATTGACTGAAATATGTAGAAAATTTTTTGTGAATTACACTTCCATTATATACATATGGTGAGGTCATCACGTCTATATTTGGCGAAATATAACCTCCCTTGAATGCTTATTCAATGCGCAGGAAATTGTGATCATTCATTTGCCTGATTGGCGCCACTCATAAAGGAGGTTGCCGGCCGAACCATCTGAGGTCCCTTTTTATTGTCTTAATAATTACCCAACAATTCAATCTTGCCTCGTAGACGCGCGCAGAATGCCAGTCAAATTCACTATAAGAATTATTATAATCGATTCGAAATTTGTACTATAACTGGCTCCTTGGGATAGTTAATGTCAATGCTCTCTTGTAATTAGCTTCTTCCTAATGAATAAGGACAAGTGTATATTTCTTATTATCGGTATTTTTACAACTTTGAATTATGTCGTTATTCCTGTCCTCTGGAAATAATTGCGACTTTTATTTTATGTTAAGAGTAATTCGAAATTATTGCCCACTGAATAACCGTTCAGTTGGTGGATATATGTCAGTTTTATTTCTCTGGCATAGATATTCTTCTTCATCAACATTAATCGGAATAGTATTCCTGCTGACATTTTTTTATAGACAGAATAAAAAAAACTGTCGTTA
Source organism: Vannuccia rotundouncinata (assembly GCA_034780395.1). Lineage (NCBI taxonomy): Eukaryota > Metazoa > Platyhelminthes > Proseriata > Coelogynoporidae > Vannuccia > Vannuccia rotundouncinata. The sequence goes on along the minus strand of JAUZNC010057656.1, from coordinate 466 downwards.
AACTAATTAATAAAATACGTAGAACATCTACTTGTTCTTTTGTTAAGCAGATTTATTATTTTTGGAATTTGCAGTTGACGTGAATAGATTTATTTATTGCTTTGCATTAAGCAAAAGTTTTATATCTCACAGAGAATAATAAATTAAATCTGCTAATATAAAATGAATTGCACTAAGAATTTATTACTTCTCAACTGTATTAAGTTGCAGAAACAGATGCATTAGCTCTCACTCAGTTGTTACATCCATTAGTTTACGTCTTTAAAAGCGTATTTAACAAATATAAAATCATATAACAAGTTTGCGTTTTCTAATTGAAAAATTCTTTTTACTTAAAATTTGCATATTCTATTTATCATTCTCATTATGTCATCATATTCTTAAAATTGTCTCTTTTCTCTACATTCTCTTCTCTTTTCTCTACATTCTCTTCTCTTTTCTCTACATTCTCTTCTCTTTTCTCTAC
>JAUZNC010057655.1:0-12481 GCA_034780395.1 Vannuccia rotundouncinata | reverse complement strand
CAAGGCGCGTAAAACAAAAGCCCTTGTATAGCAAGAACGAATGGAACCCATTGATAGTAGTCTGAAATGTTAAATAAGAAACTATCCATGTCATGTAAATTATATTATTAAATTAATAATTTTTTTAAAAAAGGATACAATAACTTTTTAATTACTAGTCGTAAATAAGTTTATTCAATTAAATTTACAAATATACAAAACAAAATAAGATTGCTTCGTAGATTATAAATATATACGTTTAAAAAATATATATTAATACAATATACGTATATATTATACGCAGGGTTGTTCAAAAATCTTTCACTATTTTAATTTGAAATATTTTTATAAATATGTGAAATGTTATTATGTTCAAATTCGATAAAAATAGTATAATACAAATGCATCAATTAATGTACTAAATGTTCCCCATTCGATTGAATGCAGTAGCTCTATACGTTATGCGGGAAGTTTCATAGAGATTCTCGAAATATTGCGAGGGGAATAATATAAATTTATTATTTTATTCTTTTCCAAAATCATTTATGCTGGAAAAGAATATATTATGTTATTGAATATAATAATACGAGTTTTGTTGTGTTACTCGTTGCATACTTTAATCATTATGGGGGTGTTCGGAACCAAAAATCCCATGTTGTGAAATCATAGGGCCTATAGCTAAGTGGGCATTCAATACTTCTTTTCTACCAATCTGTCTTCCAGATAATTTATCATCAAGAATTTTCTATTGATCTCTCCATGCATCATATAGAGTTTCAGACAATAGATGGGTTTTAATTATAAAATTCAAAATGTTCCCTATTTTGAAACGCGCATGATTGATGTTCTGGAATATTAAGGCAAGTTCGAGTAAACATTGTTGGATTTGTTATTCCAAAATTGACGACATTCTTTTAATTTCTACAGTGAGTACAGATCTTGAACAATCTATGACTAATGTTTCAGTTTGGAGTGCCAATAAAGAAAACCGGGTAGCACGCCGCAAAGAGATCTTGAAGGCAAGGAACACACGTAACATACATAGAAGACTAATTCACACTGACGAAAAGGGGATTTACAGTTCACCCACTGGTAATTCTAAGACCTGGACATCTTGGGTTTTTCCTGGTGTTATTCCTACAATTCCAAAAATATCAACAATTGAAAAGAAGTTCCTGATACTTATTGCATGCAACTTTGATGGTTTGTTTTATTGTAAATTGCTGAACAGAGGAACGACTGTTGATTCGGAAGAATACAGCGATTTCCAACAGGAGGCATTTGATTCATTTCGTACATATGCATTACGCCATGAAAAAAGCCATACTTTCAGAAAATTGCATACTTCAACATTATAATGCCTGGCCCCACGTATCAAATCATACCAAAACATTTCTCGCCAACAAAAATTGTTTATTATTACGGCAACCACCATACACTCCGGAAACTAACATGCTCGACCGATTTGTCTTTGCCAAGCTCGAAATGAAGCGATCTCATCAAGAGTTGAATACTCGCCACGAGATACAGGCATTTGTTGAGGAGCATTTTCAAATAAATACATCTGAAATTATGCAAAGACAGTTTGCCAAAATGAAAACAGATTGCCAAAATATCATTGACAATCTTGGAAATTATGTTATACATTGATTGACTTTGTTATTATTAGATACATCATATATTGACTTTGTTTTACATAGATAATGTTAATTTATAATAGTGTATATAATAAAAAATACCATTTTAATGTAAAGCGCCGTTTTTTCAGAATAACTTATATTTCCAAAAAGATTAGAACAATATGTACTCCGATTTACTTAAGTTTTATCTGAGTCAGTCAAGAATATTACAAAAATTATAAAATAGTTTAAACAATTATAATTTTTATCACAATTATTGGTTTATTAAATTTTTGGTAAATATATTGTTGCCAATAATTAAAACTTTCAAAATATTTATTAAAATTATTAATATTGTGTGATTTCCCCAAAAATTAATGTATCATTATAATTAAACTCATAATTTATAGTTTAACGAATGTAGTACATTTTATAATCTGAAATACAGTTTATAAAAGTCATAAATATCCTATTACAGAACATTAAAATACTCTCAAATAGTGATAATATAAGAAAGTAGGATGAGCTCCAAATATAAGAAATAACGTCTTCACTTACTGATCAGCCTGTTCTTATCCATGTAGTCCCATTCTTCTTGATTATGAGGCATTCGGTCTGTTGGCAGCATCGGAATGGTTCCATGGACCCAGCAATAGCTCTCCAGATATTTGGAAAAGGTTTTGCTACTCGGCGCAACAGGAATGTAGCAATGGATTTCTTTTTCAAAGATAAACTGTCTTATCAATATTACTGAACAGAAGAGGATGTAGACGATAAAAGAGTATGGAAAGTTAAACTTGTCTGAAAAATCTTCTATTCCTGCTAACTTGGGATCTAAAAATTTCTTTATAATGTCGAAGAACGCGTTGTCCGCTTGATACATGGATTCTAAAAAAAATGTATGAATTGTGATATTTATCAGAATAAATGATTAGAAATGAATTGAAAATGATACACATACACAAGCAAATAATTTTTACAATATATTTAAATAAAAATACAAATACAAATAAATAAAATACTATAAAAGTAATTAATTTGAATTATTATTTAAAAATACTTTTAATTGTATTATAGAGTTGCAGAATTTTTCAATGAGTGTTTAATTTGTTTTACTTTGAATCTTATTTAAAATTGTAATTAAAATTATTTGCATGCGAGCTTTCGATAGACTTCGCCACATCAACACATTTAGCACCCTATAAAATATCTAACTGAAATGACGACGTAATGTGTTAGAGTATACATAAAATACACAACTAAATAAAAAAAATTATAATAAAATTTAAAAACTCTTTCAAAAATAAAAATAATAATTCGCGACTTTGTAAATTTAGTATAATTATTTTAAAATTTGTTTTATTTTTAATTAGTTAAAATAGCAGTTAATTTCACAGCAGAGGGAGTTTTTAATTTAATTTATTATATATTTTGTGTTTTATTGTATATTTTTAACACACGCATAATGTTGAACTTTGATTGAATCTGTTGGCCACGAATTGCGTTCACCCGACGAATACGGTCCTCGTCGGACGGATTGGGTTATTTTATCAGGAACGCAATCGTCAGACGAGGACGGTATTCGTCGGGTGACGCAATTCGTCGCAAACAAATCGTCTTGAACTGTGAATCATTTAATCTTAATCATAATTAAACGTTTTGAGATTCTGTTGCAATATAATTAAAGTATCAATATTGTATTGGATGTATTCTTATATCGGCGTAACAAGAAGAATGGGTATTATAAGCATGAAGTAATAAGATATAATTTTGTTTATTATTCATTAAGACTTTTATTTACAAAAATCAGATGATTATAAATATTTCATTAATTTTATGGAACATCAATATATTATTTAAATTGTAAGGTCTAAAATTACAAGCTAAATATTTTGAAATAAGAAATAAAATAATATTTAAGTACTTTGTTAAATTTTTAAAAATATCTTCCGCTCTTACCTGCTGCCATATTTGTATGTTTTTCGTTCACAATTTAAAACTTTTCAGCCTCTAAATATACGAAATGATCTGAGTACAAACAGCAAACTGAAATCTGAGTGAGTCTAAAAATACGAGTTTCCAAGAAATTCACTTATAATAAATTTAATTCATCAGTGTATACTTTGTAAATAATATAGATGTGGACATTATCATTTGGCAATGGTGGGGTGTTTGCTCATCGCGCAAAAGCTAGACTATAGTGTATACTTGTATACAAAACATGTATAAACACAACTCAGGCTAATTTAACCAAAAGCATCAGCGAACTTTTATTATGAACATTCTTAATAGTACAATATTGTAAAACAAATACAAGTAATTATATTTTATACCCAATTCATTACTACGTCTTTTGCGCATCATGTATATTATAATTTAACTTAATAGGCACATATTCGATAACGAATTGTATTTTAAAAATTGAGTAAATGTTAATTTTACTTCTATTTTATTTACCCTAAAACTTATTTACATCTCTTTTCCATAATAATTCACTTACTCTTCCACTTCGTACAGATCACAGGATAGCTCTAAAGTAGCATCCGCAAAGTATCTATAGTATGAGGACTAAACAATATTTATTTAAAAAATCGCGATGCAAAAGTTTGATTGTCATAATTGATGCTTAATGCCTACGGCGTCTCAATAAGGCTAGTCTTAAATTGCAACTCCGTAGCTTAATAAGAGCCAGAGAGGGGGAGGGGGCTGAAAATATGCAAATTTCAATTTATGAACAATCAACACATATTAGGCTGATAGTTTCTATAATGAAATTGTCAAATTTGAGTTTTATTCATAATTCGTGTAGTATGGCTGCTTTTTCGTAAATTATTAGCTAAGACTTTTATCTAACAGAATATACACTAGTTGACATAATTGCGAAAAAATTGCAATTTTTACAAATTAATTGTGAAAATTGCAATTAAAATAGATTAATTTTAAAAATTATAATAAATATGAATATATAAATTATTTGAAGTAATAATTCAATAATATTTTCTCTGTGTACCATAGTTACATAGGGTACCATAGACTATAGTGTTAATCCTTTAAATAGCAGCAAATTCCCAACACAAAATTTTTTAGTTTCCGAAAACTATAATGCCTTTTTTCATGCGTTTTTGTAGTGATATATCCTGGAGTTTCATGTCAAAAACTCCAGTTCTATAGTACTAAAAAACCCACGAAACTCCAGTTTCACGAAAAAGGTATGGTCAAAAACCCAGGAAAAAATCTGGACGCTATTTCAAATATTATATGCAACAGTTTTCAGTATATATTGTATGTACCTAGCCTATATAACCAACCATAATGATTTTTTGGTATAAATTTTTACCCGTCTAACACCGCATGCACACTATAGGTATATGCGTTCTCGCTTGCTTTTCTTTGTTCGTTTATTTTCTGAGTTCATTTATTTTTAGTGCTATGGAACTAGAATTTTGTTCATGCAACTCCAGGATCACGAAAAACGAATTGTAAAAAACATGAAAAGGCATATTCTGGAACGCGATGTAGTTTTATATAGGGCGATGATTATGAAACAGTGGTACATTTGTTTTAACCGTTGGTATATATAAAAGATTATTTTTTTGTTTTTAATTTTTAATTTTTCGGTATAGTTAATATACACTATTAATCGTATATATATATATATACGTGAAATCAATCGCTATGGGATTGTTTAAAAGCCATATTTATATTTAATTAAAAATAAGCACTATTTATAAAAATAAGTTTGAACTAATAAGTTACAACTTATAATAAGTTTAAGCGATATCTCATCAGATTTGATTTATAAGTTTAAGTTTAAGTTTTAATTGACTTATTTTTCTATCTATATAATCTTTGACAAAATCATTTAAGATAAAGCTTTGAGTACAATAACGTTGACTAAAAAATAAACGCGGAAATTTAAAAGTTATATATAATTTCAATTCCACATAAATAAATATTTAGGCATGTCTCGTTCGGAAATGTTATTAGATGACGAGTATACGTGGAATCCATTGAAGAATATCAAAATGATGAGTTTGTTTCTAACCACGAAAAAAATTATCTTCATGAGGAAGAAAATATTACAACGAATAAACTAATTGTAAAATTACTCCGTACACATCCAATATATTTGTCTTAAAGCCAAATTCCTGTTGTTCTAGACAACGAAAAGTTTTTAAAAGCTTACAATAATAATAATAAATAATACGATGTGATATAACTGTAAATTTACGTAAAATAATAAACATCACATAGCTAGAATAGTTATAATGGAAAAATTATACTACAAATTATGGAAATATATTCTTTTAAATTATTAAATCCTCTATATATATGGATTGGAAACTCGAAAAAATAATTTATTTAATAAAATATTTTTGTATTTAGTGCAATTAAGCTAACACGCATATAAGTTACTTTGTATGGGTATAAATATATAATTAAAAAATATGTACTATTATACAATTGTAATATAAAGATTATACTTCTAGACTTTAAATAGATATTTTATGTTTGTTTATCTATGACGAAAATTTATAATAATCCATATGTACCGTAATTTACTTTCTGTTTTGTGCACACTTGTTCTCGAATTCTAGGTAAAGATCGTTAATTGACGTTTTATTTCAAGGCTAGTTGGTAATACTTTTAGAATTAATAAAATAATATAACATTTCCATTTTAGAAATATATTAAGTAATAAGGTCAAGTCTAAGATATAAATTAATGAATAATCAAATAACATTCTAAAAGAAAATTATTGTTATATATATAAGCTAATAAGGTTAAATAGAAAATTTGTGTTTATAACAATTAATTTTATTAATATTATATTTTTGCTGATGCTACACAGTTGTATGTTGAGCTACACAGCTGACTGATGACTAACAATTGCATCCCTTATTATACTATTTGTCTATACCATTAGCAAATGAATATATTTTTTTATAATACTTTTTGTAATGACTGTGATATAATAATAGATATGAAACATATTCTTTGTTATTGCAAAAATTTTGAAACAATTAGAATAAAATACAATTTACATATTAATGAAATTAATGAGGATGAAATAATTATAACAATTTTACAGCTTAGAAAAGAAAATAAACAGATGACCAAATACCTCCTCGAACTAAATAAAGAAGATAGAAGAGTATGGAGAAGGGGGTTAATGCTTTTTGGTTTATTCTTGGTCCTTTATAGGAAAGGTTTATTTTTAGGGCTCGGATGCCTGTTTTATTTTTTTTGTGCTTTCTTCCCCATTTTTCTTTCTCCCTTTATACAGTGTACCGTCCCAAAGGCAATACACTGTATATATTTTTGTTTCGTTTTGTAATATATACATCATTATATGCATATGTAGTAAATTTAGGATAAATTACTCATTTGTGACAAACAAATTATGAATTAACAATTTATTTGGTTAGCTAACCACTATTTTTTCTACATCTGCACACCATGATTTTAGACCTCACTAACTTTAACGAGCGATTCCAGCGACGGATTCAGCGACGGATTCAGCGACGGATTCAGCGACAGATTCAGCGACAGATTCAATAAAATTTATAAAAAAATTTTCAATCGATTTTAAACAAAATTATATTAAAACATAATATAACATAATTTATTTATTATTTTTAAATAAAATTATAGTTTCAAATTCAATTTAAAGCACCCCAATTCACAAAAAAAGTGTAAATTAATAATAATAATAATAGTTTCTTTATTAATTTATTTGACTAGCAAATTTAATCAGTTGCTGGGCCAAATGAAGCAAAACCAATCACTCGCTGGACCATTTTAAGTAAATCGAATCGCTCGTTAGCAATTTGAATCAGTCGCTGGGCCAAATGAAGCATATTTGTAAACTGGTTTATACTGGTTTATATCATATTATTCTATGTAGGAATGCAGTGTAATAATCTAAAACCAGCTGCTATGATATCAAGATTTTTTTGGATTTTTCAGTCCACTCAGTCATACTGATACATAAAATAAATTTTGCTTCTAGATGGTCGTCTATTTCAAAATATTTTACTTGAACACACTTATTTTACCAAACGTTTTGTGCTTTAAATAAAGCAGCTTATATTATCATCTTATTTTTAAATTGTTTATAATTGTTTAAATTGTTTATAAATTCATCATCTTTTTTCAGATGGCTTTCAGCGAAGATTTCATTAATGAATAATTATCTTCATTGTAAGGAGATCGGTTAAAGTTCAACAAATAATGTCTTACACTGAATCTTATATAACTCAGCCTACCCAAAGGATGTGCCAAAAATGATATTATTATTGTTGCAGCTGCCTTCCTATTCTCATGATAGAAAAAGACGTTCTGTGGTACCTTTCAACTCAATTTTAGCATTGTTACGGGTAAGTGTTTATAATACACAGTAATAATCAGGGATGTGATTCTTCCTTATTTTAAAGGATTTCCTTATTTTTTGTAATGATGAGGTGCCATTTCTATCATGAAAGCTATGTATACCTAGTCTAATCGCACATCCCTGTATAATATAAATACTTTTAGGTTTGACTTGAAAACCTTTCTTTAAATGTTAGTGTTATATTTAAATTGTTATCTTGTTATAATTAAAACACAGACTTCTTTGCATTAAATTAATGATCCTATTTGTTCATGTTATGAATTGCTAAGTTCTGAATTTAACTGTTATATTTTATACTTAACGATTTTGATAGCATTTTTTAAATATTATTGGTTGACTTTTTAAAATAAGGTTGATTTTATTTTGTATAGGTATAGATCTCAGTAATTAATAAATTAAAAATAAATGTACAACCAATTTTCCTTTTATTTATATGGTGATATTTTTTTAACAACGATAACAAATATTTTTGTCTTTAACATTAATTTCGTTTATTGTATATCAGGATTTAATTTCTTTCTTTTTTTACTATCGCTATTTATTATTTGAGTATTGGTAGTCAATTAATTTAAGCAGTCATTGCCTCTCTTGTAATTGACAGTATTTCTACGACTTTTGTCCTTTTTAAAATTAACAGTGATTATTGAATTGTATTACAGTTTTATAAAATAATCTTATATTGACGACCTATGGTATTTTTATTGAGGTGCTATCGATATTAACCTGAATCAATATTATTTTTTATGTAAAGTGATAATAATTTTATTTATAACATCGTTATCCTTGTAGGTATCAAGTCGATTTCATTTTCCCTTTTTGCTCAGACTTGGATTTCTCAAAGAAGCACAGCCTTGGAATTTGATCATTAGGATAGTCAAATGGTTTCTTTATGTCGAACCAAATTTTATTCCATATAGAATCACATAGTGGTTCAAATGAATTGGCTTCATTCAACTTGACGTTTGAAATCCAGTTACTTTATCACAACATTTAAAGGACATCATTCTAAGCAATCGAACAATGTTAAAAATGTCTGGAAAATAATTATAATATTTTTTCTACTTCGCCGTATGATGGATTATTTTGGTTTCTATATTGTTGTTCTCCTAGGGAAGTTTTAAAGGTTGGCAAAGGACATAGTAGGAAGTATGGAAAAGTGTATGATATTTAACAAATTCATGTTATAATAAATTGTCCGTGGTGTCAAACAATACACGCACATACAACTATTTTCGGAATAAAAGGGATATATCGTTTATCAGACTTTGTAAATATCCCATCTCATATATTATGAGATTCATTGTATTTATTTTTAGAAAGCTGTTTTTCTCGTCACGTAACCCATTTTGATAATGTTTTACTAATAGTGGGCAATATTCGTTCTTTTTTTCTGCTTTTGTTTTATCTACAAAATGTGTTACTATTTCTATATTTGATGTATTATACTCATGTGTTGTTTTGGATATATTTTTCGACCATGAACCCGTCATTTTGGTTATGCCGGGTATCTTTACCGGAGTATTTTTAAATCAGAGGATTTTTATACATTGGTACAAATGTGTGTACCATCATTTTTTTAAATTATATATTTTATGTTAAACATTAACTATTTTGCACATCATTTATGACTTTAACATTTTAAAATTGTAAAACACGTTTCTATATGTCTTGATACTGCTCTGTACAAGTTACTTTCACATGTTTTGTATAGTTCTATCGCATTTTGTTAATTATAAAAATATGTTTTTGGATTTTTCGAATAATATTATTTTTCTTAATTTCTCGTTTGTTATATATATTTTTGTTATATTACTTAAAAGTAGTATAGGTAATAAAATCAGAATATTATATATATGTATGCCTTAATTGCAATAAATACATATAATATTAATTACAATATAACGTTCAATTATAAAAATTACAATTAATACAACATTCAATTATAAAAATTACAGTTAATGTACCATTCATACATAAAAATTACAATTAATTGTGAGTTTAATACACGAATATACAATTAATATATAAAGGTATATCGTATTGTAATTAATTTCAATTTTTACACTATTCAGTCAACTAGTGTATACTTAGTGTATGATCTTATATATGGATCAAGGATCAGACTAGCGTTAATTTTATTTTAAAATATAATATAACTATTAACTCATAAATCAGTTATAATAAGCAGAAGTGTAGTAATATTATTACCAGAAGTACTATTGCTTTTTAGGCTACTATTTGGAATTAAAGCTAAGACTGCAATATTTATTTTAATGTTTATATCGCCTATCAGATATAATTGATTTGTTCTTCGCCACCAACCACATTAATTATGCTCCTTGGTTAACAAAGTATGAACTAGGTCTCTTAAATATGGATGAAAAATTTCCAGGCTTACGAGAACTTCTCCAAATGGAGCTTTTTGTATCAGACGTACTCATGACACTGCATACTCAAAGTTACCCATGGATTTGACATCAGAACACCCTGTTAATCACGATTCAGATTCACGATTCCTGTTAATCACAAAAAAAGCTCAGAATACCGAAGACATTCTACAGCAGCCAGTCACAACCGAAACCTCAGAAATAGACAAAAATTTCAAATTCCAACTCTCAATGCCCACAACCAAAAGAACTTCCTGGTGCGCATGTTATTTCCCAACCCATAACATTCAAACTCTCTTTATCATATACTTTTCTCAATCTGTATGTATATATAAAATCTAATATTTACTTGTGTATCTTTCAAAAGGTTGTGATATATTTTATTGGAATAACAATGTACTCTTTAATTTGTCACTAAATGGAGAGAGCCTGTATACTGTTTTGTTTATCGTCGTTAAAATTGTTATATCTCATACAATATTGTATAACATTATTGCGTTTGTCAATTTTGAAATAAACCTATATTATCTTAGAATGACGTGTATTTGCTCTATGACCAAGAATTTTCTAGCCTTACTGAGAATTACGGTTACAAAATCTAGCTGAGCAATGATGATCAGTGCTTTAATGGATAAAGCAGGCCAATTGTTGATAAATAAGATACAACAATTCCGAATGGAAAAATGGACGCGTTAAAAGAGACAACGATGACTTACGAACATAATCACACAAATCAGATCTTCATGTAATCCATTTTGCCAAACTGGTCAATATCTTGACAGGTAATTAAAGCAGCGAAGGAGGAAACCTTAAGACTTGGCTACTGTACAGTTCAAGTTACTGATAAAAAGATGCACACACTATAATATAGATGAAAGATGCAAATAATATAATGCAAAGAATGTAATAAAGATGAATCGAGGTTCTCAACTTCAGCAACGAATGCATTACAAACAGAAGATCCAAAGAACCGAAGGTAACTGCACTTAAATGTAGAAAAGATTCCTTGGAAAGCTTTTGGTTCTCGGGAGTAAACATGATATAAATGTTGATTACATTTTGTCTCATCCACTGACAGCTGTACAACTGTCGATGTGCAACGGTCGGTGATGGATCCCTAGTGAAAACATACAAAAGCGTCCTGTTGAAAAAATTGACTTCGGAAACGAAATATTCGGAAATACCATCAGCTATTTTAAATCTGTAATTGTCGATGGAAATTACGCATTTTATCGCCAACCACCACATCTCCCAAAGACTTACCATGGTATTGCAAGCTAGCATTGCTACGTCACCTGTCAGAATTTAATTCTGAAAATGTCCACAGTTTTTGATTCTTACAAAAAGCTATCAATCAAAAGCGATGAAAGAGAAAGACGTGGCATCTTAGAACAGCAATATCTGATTACCGGACCTTCGCAAAACCACCCTTTGGATATGAATAAAGCACTAAAGTCAGAGTCGTTTAAGATACGCAGTTGTCATCATTTTTGATGAAAGAATGGGAAAATGATTGCTTTAGTTTTGTTATATAACAAGTGTCAATATTGAAACAATAACGTTGGAAAAATATGGACATGTAGAATATTTCTATATTCGTCTAATTTGTGACTTGAAATAAGTATTTTATAAATAAGGATAATTAATTTATAATTAGTTATATAGCTAGGATACATAAACTCATTGCTATACTCCTAAAAAATTAGTATGCCTATAACCTATGATGTATCTGTGTAGCTATTTTTTTAAATAAGTTTTGTGAATCTATGAATCGATACCAAATTTCAAACCAATATGATTTCGATGTATTTATACTCATAACAATCTATGAAGTTATAGATATACCAGATTCAAATGAATGATTTCGATATATTTATATTTATATTCATAACAATTTATTGCTAAGAGAATCGATATCGATACCGAAATCAAATTTCAAACTAATTTGTTCAGTGTGTAAATTGACGTGTAAATGGAGTGCACAAAAGACAAACTTTTCTTTTTAATTGAAATTTTACGAAGATTTAATAAGAATGCGTCTGAAATTTATGATGTGATAAATGAATCATGGCCTGATCAGATCATCAGTGTAAGACGGATTC
>JAUZNC010057654.1:0-12483 GCA_034780395.1 Vannuccia rotundouncinata | reverse complement strand
TGGCCTAATGAGTGCTTGTCAGTGTCACAAATTCGAGCCGTATGCAAGCAATTTCGAGAAGGACGAGACAGCTTTGAATAAATAAAGAATGAATAAAGCGTTGGTAGAAATGGTAGCCCATATGGAAAAGATTGTGAAAAATGGTGGTTCCTATATCTCAAAAAATTTATATCAGTTCTTCAATTGACTTTCTTGTTATTTTTTTTACCTGTGATCATACTATTTATATATTTAATAACAATTAGTTATACTCAATAAAATGTTGTTTTTTTCATATAATTTGCCGCTGGGTTTTAGCGGTATGACCTGTATATCACGATAATGGAGTTTGATATTTTTTCTGATGTTCCGGTGTGCCAGACTCTATAAGCACGGTAGTTCATTAGGAGTGCGCATGATAAGAAATATAAATAATTTGGCTTTGTATTAAAAACTTTTTAGGGGTTATTATAAACTTTTAATACAGACTGAACATTTTATTTTAATGATAAAGTTGTATTTGTAAGGCTGTAAGTCATTTTTCTAATTTTTTTATTTCAATTGTTATACAAGAAAATTGTTTGATTATTATTACTTTTGTAGTTAAATATTTTGTAATTATTATATAATTAACATAAATAAACATGATTTGAAGGAATACAATATTGGGACACGCCCCAAAACACAAACATATACATGATTAATCTGACAAGTTGTTTCTCATTATATTATTAATGTAGACGAATTATAAAGTATTTAAATTTATGTAAATTAATTTTGAATAAAAATATTATTTGTATATATTTTACGGCATAAAAAATATATATATTTAAGTTATATTACAAATAAAAAATTAGAAACTTTTTAGAAACCTTTATAATAAAGTAAGTACCGTTTCTGTATTATTATCAATCTATTGACCGATTTTAAATTGAAATTAGTTAATATCAAACTTTGAATATAAAATTTAATTTCAGTTTTATAGCTGTTCTATCTGCTCTAAATTCTCGGTCTTGTATCAATTGATTCATGAACTATTTCATTGAGAGCAGTTCAGTTTGTAAAATGCTGAAACACTTGCCCATTTTTTTTATGTTATCAAAACATTTATAATCAAAATCAATTGGACATCCTTTCTCAAGAAGGGAATGGTTGTCGCATATAAATATAAAGAACTCATTTTGAAATTTTTGGTGCTCAGTTTACATCGGTATATTTAGCAAACTTTATTTACTTTTATTTAATTTAAAATATTTACATTTATTTAGATTTCAATTTTATTATCGCATTTATCTATTTCATCTTTTGTAATAAACAGTGTGTGATCAGAATTTGTTATATTTAAATATTTAATTTTTGAAAAAAACATTTTACTGAAAAATACTAATTTATCGAAAAGGAAACCATATTACAAGTACAAGATTATTATATGCATTCCTTATATAAATCGATCACTTAAGAGTCTTTTTTTATGGCATTAATGTTTTTAAAAAACAATAAAGAGCAAAACATATAGAATATCCGTTTGTACCTACATTATCCTATCCTTGCACAAATTAATTAAAAAATTAGTTTCATGAAAGCTTAAAACATTTGTTATAAATAAGATAATTGAAGAGGATACATTTTATTTGAATGTATTGACCATTATTGACCAGCACATACCAAAAAAACTGTTTAACCCGTATACTCCACGATATCCACTAATTATTTTCATGAAAATAGCTCATATAAGTGCACAGCATATTTATTATAACTATTTTAATTTAAATGAATAATGTTTCCTCCATTTCCATCATAATCTGCATCATAATTATTATCTTAATCACTATCCTCTGTAAACTTTTTGCGTCTGTCAATTTGTCAATAAAGTTCATTATTATTATTATTAAGTTACAAAGGGGAGAACACAATTGTATAATATTTGGTCTCATGCATATTCGCATGAGTTAACAAAAAACCTCTCAGGCAACTCCAAAAAGCATTATGTAACACAAGATAAATGTTATACAATCAATTATATATTGGAAATGGTTATGAACTATTACTAAATGCTTACTGACTAGCTACAATATATACCTAATTAATACTTTCATTATATAAATATACAATTCCTTTGCAATTGGGACAACATTTTTTCATAAATTGGTTGTGTATTTATAGTTTTGAAAAACAAAAACTTTTGATTAAATAAAGTATAAGCTGTGACATAAAAAACAATCTCAGTTCATTTTAGAAAGACATTTAATAAATTTATAATGTAATTATTTCTGAAACAAAACGAGAAATAAGTGCAATGTAAATAAATTAAACAAAGTTGGTTGTAGTTACAAAAAATCTGTTATTTGACATGAGAGACAAATATATAAATATTTAAATAGTTCCAATTTTTGAAATTTTATTTAATCAAAATATGAATCAAAAGGCGAATTTACAATTAACAATGAAAGATGAATTAAATTATTTAGAAATGTTGACTCTTTATTAATAGAAAATATCCACTTAATATTCTAAAATTAATTCATCTAAATTCCGTCATCATTTCTCAATACAATTTAAGCTATAATTATTTTAGGACATAAATGACAAAATAAATTATATCAATCTTTTGCATACAGTTTTCTGAGACTTTTTTCCCTTAATTTATATAAATGTCATATATAAAGGGCAAAAATTATACTAAACCATAAACCGTCTGGTTTTATAATTAAATTTATAATCATGTGTTATCGATTTTTTGAAAAGACGTGATTGAATTATCTACCTTTGTATCTCGTTTTTGGTTGCTAATTTGTGAAAGTTTTCATTCCAAATCCTATGGTTCCATACAAACATGAAAATGTAAAAACATATCTGAACAATATTTATTACTCATTAATATATTTATCTCTATAATAAAGGTCTGAGTTGTCAACGTTGTACACAATACAATATATAAATAATACCTTAAAATTAGTTTTAGTTTTTTCTATAATAAATTATACAGGATGAAAATACTCTAGATCTCAAAAGCTTTTTCTTGACTCAACTCAAATATCTGAATTTTTAAAAATCGATAATATTTTCCTTAACAGAAGCAAATTAACGTTTCTCCAATTTAAAGCATTTTGTTATTTATTTAAACAAAAGAACTCGTTGCAAAAATGTTCATGTATATGTAGTTTTGTATATTTTTGTTTTGAAGTGTCTAATAACAATTAACGGTAGCAATGCGTCCAATTAGTAATACAATTTAGAATTCTGTTATCACAATAAAATGGTGTTGTATTCACATTCATTTAAATTAGTATATAGGTACATAAATTAGTATACATGGATATATAAATCATTATGAACATTTCTTTGAGTTAATTTAAAAATCCATTTTTCTCTATTTGTAATATTTCCATTTTGCAAAATTTAAAATAATTATTTATTTTTGCTCAGCTCACATATACAGTTCTTAAACATAGACCGCAACATGTTAAATAATTTAAAATTATAATCACACGATATTTTAATTGATATAAAAATGAAATAATTATAATTTTCAGGCAATAGTGTCAAAAACAAAGTCTGTTGTCGCAGACATGGTGAATGCAATTATGCAATTAAACAATTAAAAATGTAGAACTTGTATTGATATAATTCGCTTATCTGAAGATGTAATATAATGTTACAGAATAAAAATCGTAGCAAATTATACTTATCTATATCTCCTGTTTGCCTGATGTGTGAGATGCAAAGAAAAATATAAAAGTACAAAACATTGTATAAGAATAAATTAACCCCAATAATAACAAATTTAGTACTAACTGTGAAATATCTAAATATATCCAATTAACATTCGTATAGAAAAGTATTCCGAAAATATCGGATTTAAATATTTTTTTACAAGGAGACAGTTAAGGATGAAAAAGCTTACTTTACATTAATCTATAGTAAAGACCAAATCGAGAAATGTTTTTAAATATTTGTTTAAAACAGACAATCTCCAAATCAATAATAAAAAAAGTTAATAAATGCCATTTAGACTGGTTATTATATTTCTACTTTTCAACATATAATTGAATTTTCAAATTATCCGTCACACTTTATAATTGTGAAATTTGGTAATATGTATAAGCAGTAATCTAGGATAATTCATTAAATAAAAGTTTTAAATATGACGATTTTTCAGCATCAAAAATATTTTCACTTCTACAGTTGCATCACAGTAACACTATTCCTTTCTTTCACATTATTGATTTCAGACCAACTCTGCACCTCTTTGGCCACGACTATAACAACTATGGCATCAAATGGAAGGACAAAATTCTTTTCAGCAATGCCGCTCTCCACTTTGGTGACGAATCCTCTAACAAGTCCAATGGCCACCCTCAAGGTCTCCGATGGAGTGCCGCCTCTCCAACATGGTCGTCTGATGTGCAGCGCAGTCCCATCGTTGTTGATGTCTACGTTGTCTCTGATGATTTTCGGGTTGAGATGCCCAACTATCCCAAGATACAAGACCCTGAGGACAATCTACCAGTGAGGTCGGAGGACGCTGAACTTTTCAAAAATGGTTCCGCTCAAGTCAAAGTTGTGGACGATGTATCCAGTGACTCCCCTACGTCTTCCTGTTCCGACGATGTTTCCCCAAATGCTCTTTGTTCGGAGAGTAATCAGGAGGGTTCCAGTCACTTTAGAAATATTTGTCGAAATTCGATGTCAAAATGTTCAATTTCTTGAAATATATTAATTTGAAGAATTTTAACCATTTGCATTTGATACAATAAAATGCTTTTCTTATTATTTGATACAATTTTAATCATTAAAATTTTAAGATTAAATAACGGTGAAACTATAAAAGAAACTATAATTGAGAACTAGTTAAGAAATTATTCATTCCAATTTTAAATAAATAAGAAAACTGTTACGTCACTATTTTTATACAAGTCATAATTGTAAATATTGAATGTTTAAAAATATCCGTTATTGTGTTTGTGAAATGTATTCATGAATTGTTGTAATAACTATATAACATAGTTATTTTACACACCATAATAAATAGTATTACATATTATATGTTATATACATATTTTAAACTCAATTTGAAATAATCTATCATATGTTGTATATTTTTTCAAAGACACACACATTATCTCATCATTTAAATTTATCATCATAGTAAACATTTTATTTTATGAAAATCGTAATTTGGAGAGTCTATACCAATTACACCAAAGATTTATAAAGAAAGCATCCCCTATTAATTAAAACGAAAGGTTTTAATTATATTTTTTGTATATTGAGATGTACATTTTTACAGTATTATTTTAACAAACATCCCATAGTACGTCTGCTTGTTTCGTCCATATTAAGTAATGTTTATTTGAAAATAAGATTCAACTTATTATATAATATATATGTTAATTGATATCGATTATTTTTTAAATATATTAATTATTATACCAAACTTAATTTTCTATTTTATGTGGAAATATAATAAAAAATACATAACCATGACGAACTCGTGTTATATTTAGAAAATATACAGAAAAAGTTAAATATGTGACATGTGAAATTTTTTTTTTATTATTAATCGGAGTTAATAAATAAGCAATAAAAAAATAAAACAAAATTATATATTCGTGAATATATTTTTGTTCTTTACAAATGTATATTTATGTACTTTCGGAAATCGTCATAATAAAAAAAATACTGGTTTTGTTATTGGATATGAAACAGAATAAAAAGAATATAAAATGTATTATATTCTCGTGTTAAAAACATACTATTTTGTTTCATTAAAAGTGCGTTTTTAATCCAAGATACAAATTGAGATTTATTCAATATAAATAAAAATAGATAAAAGTTATTATAAAGTTACATCACAAAATATTTATACAAATGATTATTTATAGATTGTCAACATAACATATACATATATAACAGTATAAAAATTCATTATTGATAAATTTCTATGATAATTTGAGTAAAAATTTATCAAAACGCACTTTTTTATGAGACAGCCTATAATTGAAATAAATTTTAATTAAACAAGGGGCGTTAATTTTAAAATTGTTTCTACTAATGATTGCTTCTAGAAATATTCTAGAAGTTAAAGCCACATGATTTTGAAAGAAACATTTTTTTCCGGTGATTCAATATGCGCCTCGTGATTGACTTGTTTAATTAAGGAAGTCCAACCAAAGAGAAATCGGTTAAAAAAATAAAAACTTGAAGCACACTTATATGCATCTTGAATGAAAAAATATATTATTAATACAATTAAATGTTTTTAATTGCTTATTTATGTAAATAGACCTCGAATCTAAGAAATTATATTTTAAAAGTGTTTTCCAATTTAAAATTTGGTAACATACCTAACGGTTATCTATATTTCATCTGTCACATTTCCTGGGATTGAAAATTAATAATTAAAAAAGCAATAAATGATATTTGAATAAAACATTTAATAATATATTTATCATTTAATATGAACTATTTTTACTATAAATAAATCAATTAAATAATTTAAAATTTAATATTTAAATGAATAATCAAAGTGTAAATTGATAATATTCTATACCCATAAATCAAATTATTTTCTTATAAACTGATTTTATTTAAATATTATTTGAAGTTTTAAAAATGATTTGCTATATACATATAATTAATATCACACTAAAATATAATTGTAAATGTCTGTGTTAAATTTAACATTGTCAAATGTCAAATATTTTTAAGAAGCTTTTATATGCAATTATGAATTCTTAAAACAAAACACCCTTAATATTCTTTTGATAACACTCTGAAGAAAAGAAAATAAAATAAAAAAGGACTGCAGACAGCATAAATATAAGTTTTATTCCATATATGCATATAACACAATACTATTCTCTTAGGTATTACAAAGTTACTAAAAAAAATTTGAATTCTTTGTAGGTTTAAATATAATTTATTTAAAGAGTTTCTCAATAAATCTTAGATTCAACATTTTAAATTTTAAATTAGATTTCCGTGTATACTGAATATATACTGTATAAACTTTATATATTATAAATATAAATATAAAATATAATTTGGCATATTTGTTATGACTAAATTGTTTTGGTGGAAATAAATAAATAAATTGTTAAATAAATAGTCTTTACAAATTTAACTGTCACATAATACTTTAAACAATAAATTTCATAACAATCACAACAATCGATAGAAATTTCCGAAATTCTAAACTCAAAAAGGGATCATTCAAGATAATTCATTAAATAAACTTTTCTTCTAGTTAGCTCTATAGAAAATCCTCTTTTTTCAGTGTTCCTTCAAATTCTAAATTGATTTCTTGTGTAATATTTTTTTCATTGTCTCAAATTCTCTATTTAATGTTTTAATGAGGACACATCACAATTCTCTGTTTGTTGACACAATTTTTCGTCATTTGTGAATAATATTTCTCAAAATAGGTATTAAAAAATCAATTTAGGTATAAGTTGTCAAGTGAAAAATTGGATTGTAATTATAAAAAAACATTAATTGATTGCATTTGATTGATTCAATTGATTTAAAATAATATAAAAGCAAGTTTTGATTGAGAATTCTGATAGAAGCCTTATTTTATAAATGGTTTTTTTAATTATATGTGTTACTCAAACATTTTTTTAATATAAATTATGTATTAAAATAAGTAAGAAATAGAATTAAAGTGATTTTATAAAGCAAAATTAATCTCTACAGAATTATTTTTTTTGTAAAAATTTGAGGAATAATTGTATTTAAAACTTAATAGCAATAGATAAAATCAAAATACACTCATCTTATTTAATGAATATTTCTATGATTTGAGGTCAAAATATTAAATGACCTTTCAAAAATAGTACAATAATAATATACTACTATTAAAATTTTTACATATTATTTGATAGATAAAAAATACAGCTGTTAGTATAGGACGTCATAAATTGTTGACTATTATTTAAAAAAATATGTTTCAATATCGTTTTATCATTATCGTTTTCTTTTGTAAATGAAATTAAAATGATAGAAATGTTTGAGGTTGACAAAAATATTGGAATTATAATTACTCCTAATATTTATTTTTAATTACCTTTATTGTTATTTTGAAAAGGTGCTGCTGGTTGCTGTTTTATAAAAAAATATTTTGAATTGAAAATTATATTAAATTTAAAGAAAATATTGCGTGTAGGAAGGTAAGAAACTTTTATTTTTCTAAATAATTAAAACTCTAGCATTATATTTATATATTCTTGGTCTCCAATAGTGATAATGATATTTCAATTAGAGAATTGATTTGTTTATCCAGCTAGCTGAAAAAATCATTATTCTTGACTTATTTATCGAATTCACTTCAAATTAACTGCATTAGTTCCACTTTAATATTATTGTCATATCGTTAAAATGAGAACTGTTTAATTACTTTTTTATTAGAGTGTTTGACCATTTTGTGCTGAGTCTGTCCTTGAGATAAAGAACTAAAACATTGATTGATTCTTAGATAAGTGTTAAAGCAACAGAGTTAAGTTGAATCTTAAATGATGAGAACAAAGATATAATTAGAGTATGCAAAAATAAAAAAGAAAATAACTAACTTCAACGTTTTAGATTGTTTTACTCAATCTATGAATTATTACAAAGATGGTATTGTATGTGTTACAAACGTGTTTCTCGTTATACAGAATATAAAAATTAGAACATTTAAACTATAAATTTATTTTTCCAATTTATCCAATAAGGAAATATTAAAAATACAATAGATTCCAAAAGAATCAATAATTATCATAATTTAATAAAACAAAATGCAATGTTTATTTCAAAATTCAAAACCATTTTCTGGACATTAATATAATATATCCATTATAAGTTGGTACTCAACCTGTATAATATTTTAATAACTGCTATCTAATTTATCTTATATTCAACCTACTTTTAAATCCATTCTTTAATTAGTTCGTTGTGTATCTAGATAAAATATTTAAATCACGTTATAGAATGTATGGATTTTTCAGTAATTGAGATAGTCAGAAATCAATGTTTTCATAAAGAAGTTAAACATCAAACTATATTTGATATTAGCTCAATTCAACTCATTATTTTAAAACCATTTTAACATAGTTTAGAAAACATTCATACATCTCTTTTTATTGTTTTTATTTATCAAGAATTTTTATAATATATCTTTTTAATATTCGACCTTATAAGAAATTACATTAAAAAGGGATTTGGAATTGTCATTAAAAGTGTAGGGGGTAATTATTTGAGGATAATTACATTACAGAGAATCATTAACCTAGGTTAATTGTTCTTCTATTGTTTATACTACCTCTAAACATTTTATACCACAAATATGTCATTTATTAGAAATCATCTTTTCTGATTGCTTTCGGAGTCAGCGTTAGTGGTACCTACAGCTTTTCCACGCATGGTATAAATACTCGTTTGTCGGGAATACCAAGCAAGTTTGACTTTTCACGTTGACAAATTCAATTGAGACAGATATTTGTGATCTCGAAGTTTTTCAGACTTGGTTATATAACGCTGACTGTAATTTTTCTTTTGTGGTGACACTGCAGACTTAATATTGAACCTCTTCACTAAGTTTGATCATGGAATCATAGTTTATAAAACCTCTATATATCTCTTTTAAATGGTTTTATACATATCAAGAGTGTTTTTTATATTTTTTTAGAAATCGAAATTTTTCTGAGAAAAGCACATATTCGTTCTCATAGGTTACAAAAGCAGTATTATTTTTAACGTACTAGTCATAGATGTAATCATGTGGGGTCGCTTAAAATCGGTCACTATAAACCAACCTCGTACAATACTTGACTTACAGAATGCTATACCAAATGAATGTGCTAATATCAGTTAAGTAATGTTAACAGCTACTCGGAGAAGCTTCATAGAACGTATTCGTATATGTATTCTCGCACGAGACTCGCATTTAAAACATTTTTTTAAATTAACTATGCGAAGGTCACATTTTGAACATTTGTTACAATGACTAGTATACTGCTGCTGTAATACTAAAACGAAGATTTTACCTATGCTAACGGACTTTTGAAACACACTGCATATATATTTACTAGAATTCGCATCTTATATATGAAGGTATATTCATTAACCGTTTTTTATGTTCGTATTTATTTAAGCAGATTAAAATATATATACCTATAGTGTAAAATTTAATAATAATGAGTGAGAGTCATTTCGGGTTATTTTTAATTTTACAAGATAAAGTTTATGAAGGTAACCTTTTTAATAATCGATTAATTAAATATATATCGTAATTTGTATTGCCTCAATTTAATTTTTTAAATAAAAAGGATGTATAGGCTGTATTATTAAAAACAAGCGTTTGTCATTTTTTAATTAGCAGATATCTATTAACATCTATTAATTTAACTTATTAATTAGCGAATATCTATTTAGTACTGGAATTTCAAATATTTCAAATTTTAAATAGAATTTGATCATTTATTAATTTTGTGTTTTTAGAAGTGTGCAGCATATTATTTGGTATGGAGTATACTAAAATAGACTTAATTTCTTAATTGAAAGTCTAAGACGAAACAACATGATTAATTTTTGAGACAACCCGCATACTCACCAGATGTACATAAACTTGTGCGATAGGTCGTAGGTACATATTCCCAAGACTGGAAGCCAAAAGAACACATTTTAAATCAATTGAGAACATTTCTAATTTTTAAACTAAAAATTTAGCAAATTTTCCTCCCGAAGGGATGAAATCAGCTCTACAAAATCCATACAGCATATGAGAAAGATAATTGTGAAAATTAATTGTGTTATTTTTTTAATTTTAGAATTATTAACAAATTTAACTTGTAAAAATTGACAAACGCATGTTTTTAATGATACAGCATATATTTAAAAATTATTTCATATTTTGATATCTATTTCAGTATATTCGTAATTTAGTTTATATTACTGCTTCTACATATGTATTTATGTAAAAATAAATTTTAGTTATAAGAGAATTTCGCTAACAATTTATATGGTGACTAATCTAAAAGGTCACCTATATTATCAACGAACAATATTAATTATATATCTTTTATCTTACTTTCCCTTCTGCAACGTATCTTCGTATGTCATCTAACAAAGCCATGTCAACATAAATAACACTACCGTACAATAAATTTTCTATAATATATTCATAAAAATATTTAAAACTTGGTAATCTACATATAATAATCAGAAAATTGGAATTAAATAGATATTCATCTTACGAAAACTAACTACGAAAATATCTTCTCTAACTAATTTGGTATTCTGTATTCTTTTTATCTCACAACAACCTTTACTTAAACAAATTAAAAACATATTCAGAAGGGTGCGTATTGTTTCGCATATTATCGTTTAGCATAATAACAATTTGGAGTAAAATATTACGTCACCTTTACTTATCACAAATGTGTATGGTTTGGTATACCACAATAGTATCGTTTAGCATACTGACTAGGTACATAACATATTACATATTTTTAACTGAAATGAATTAATATTCGATTAATGAGCTAGAGATATAGACTTGTACATTGTATTGTTATTATTAAATTACCTACAATATCTACTTTGAGATTTTCACAAAGTTGATATACCATGAACACACCTGCCGAATTTATTCCCAGAAAAAGAGGAGAAAATTTGCTCCAATTGAACAACTATTTGCTATCTATTAATCGTACAACTAACAACAGTAAGTATTGGAGATGCAGGGTGTTCAGTCACAGCCCTATTACGAGCCGGCGAAATCCTAACACCTCAACATCCTGCCTATCGTAGAATCACCGAGCGACTTGTAAGGTTTCGAGAACGCCTGGTGGGGAATGAGATCGTCATCTACCATTATGGAGGGCCTGTGGCAGGACGTTGCCCACAAAAAATTTGAGATATCGAAATTTTTATTTGCTATGACATTTTATTACTAACATATATTTTATAATATTCATCATATTTTATTAGCTATGACTATTATTAATACACTTTACAAAATATGTGAAAGAAATCATTTATCTAATATGCAAAACAATAATTTTACCAATATGCGAATCGATAATATGCTAAACGATAATAGGCGAACGATATGTTCCCATTCATAATAATGGATAACAAACAATAAGATGTATACAAAGTAATTCCATTCAGTTAGTTGTAATATTGCCTCTACTTACATCATAATTAGTACATACTATATTTTGTTATTGACATTTATGAAAACCACTGAACTTAAAAAAAATGTAATTGAAATTGCAACGGTGCAGGTGAGCTATATTTAGAGACTGGATTTTATATCCACAAAACGTTTTTTTACATATTTTTTCTGCTACCATTTGTTAATAACATTTTAAAATAGTAAAAACTATTTAAATGTCAGTTGTTTTGGTCTAACTAACTAAGTTCATGCAGTATTAGCTATATAGATATCTTTTAACCCTATCTTACCCGGGGGGGGGGGGGGGGGGGGGGGGGGGGGGCGGGGGTTTTTTTTTTTTTTTT
>JAUZNC010057653.1:0-12483 GCA_034780395.1 Vannuccia rotundouncinata | reverse complement strand
CAAAATATATATTTAAAATGGTTTATGTATGTGTGTATTTTAGGGGTAATAAATTCAAAAACGAGTATGTTTAATTTAATTTAATTTTATTTTACTACAATCTATAATTTGAAACATTTAAAATTGAATATGAATTTAAAATATTTAAAAAAATAGTACTCACATTCAACATTTATGTTTTGTCTGTAGATTTTCGAAATAGTGAATTTTGTAATCCAAATCTTTCCTTTATTGACAGAAATATTTTTATAAAATTGTTACTCAAAATAAAATGTAATTAAAGATTAGAGAATTGTGTAATCTAAACATAATCTAATTTAAATTCTATTTTCAAATTCTATACAGCTTGCAATATGTTTTAAAGCTAAGTAAATTATTGAATAGAATATTAATGTTTCAATAGTGACAATTGGAAATCGAATTTATAATATGATTATTTAGATTTATTACAGTTTTTTAAAATATAACATTTCAATTATGTATATATATATCGATGACATCAGTATTAAATTGAATATATTAAGTAACAATATATTATATCGATGGTAAATAATTTAGTTTAATAACATTTTATTTTGGTAACAATATATTAGAAAACATTCTAAAAATATTCCAACACATATAGAATTTTAACGGTAGAAAAATGGTAATAAAAATTACAATTAATAACATTTATATTGTCCTAATTATTTCATACTAGAAATATATATTTCTTTATTTATAATAGGAAAGGGAAAAATCTAGATACAGAATCATGGAATCAAAAACAAAAATTCATTTCAAAGGCCTTTCTAGAAAACCACACAAATTACATAATATTACATTAATATATAATTCATTTTGATTATATATGAAATATAATTATATATATTATATATTATATTATTTACTCAAAACATGTTTTTTAATTAGTTCACAAAAAATGGGGCATAGAGAATGACCACTTAAAATGAGATATTCAATTGAAATTCTTTTTATATCAATAAAAAATCTCTAGATTAAACAAAATCAAATTTTAACAAACTCGACAATTGAGCCCACTTCAAAATTCTTACGTCTCCAAGTTTTATTATACAGGGAGCCAAAAGTCATCGTAGAATACATAGATATTAAAATATGTTTTATAAAGAATTATTGCATGAAAATAGTGCAATATCAAATATTATTGAACAAAAGCATAATTTTTCCAATTATCGATTATACTCACTACGTTCGTTGAATATGATATCTTTTTCGTTTATATAAATATTGCGAAGAACACTTTTACTTCGTAAACTGTAAACTTCGTAATATGTATAATATATATTGTTACAACTTTCTATGAATTTCGAAAGCCGATAAATCTTTTGAAATTTATGTTTTGTACATTTATGCCAGGATTAGCGGGCATAGATGTACAATCAATAAATTTGGGGACATAAATGTACAATCAATAAATTTGCGGACATAGATGTACAAGCAATAAACATATATTTTGACTATAACAAACATTGTAATGGTTAATATAATGAAATTTTTATACCAAGAGTTAGCAAACTGTACTATACAATAATTATACTGTTTCTCCATGAATTAACAATGTTCAGTTTCTATTTAATTAAAAAATCATTGCAATAATGCTATATAATGTAATATAATGGGATATAATTAAGAATTTTATAAACATTTATCTTATTTAAAAGTATGTTAGCAAAGTTTACCAAATTTTATCACTGCTAAAAATCCATAAAATACTTAAATATTGATAAATATCATTAAAAGTTTATAAAAATCAGTAAATATCCTTAAAACTGCCTAAATATCTTCTAATTTTATTTACATTTAGAAGATTTGAACTTTATTTTGAAACAATTAGATCATTTTATAATATTTTATGAAATCTTTTAATTAATTAACAAATAATAATAATTTTAAATGGACTTTAAATGTTTTTATAAACCGATAGGCTGAAATACGAAACATTGGTTTATCAAAAAAATGGTTTATCAAAAAAAATTCATATTTCGGCTTTGATCATTGATTTTCGGTACTCGTGATAAAGGAAGTAAAGGGTCTTAAAGAACACACTGGGGCAAAAGAATACATAACGGCAAACATACAAAATTAGAAAGGGGATTAAAATAACGAGCAATTATACTTATTTATAACTAAATATAAAAAATATACTGTACTACTAGACAAAATCTTATTATTATAATATATACAACATTTTTTATCAGTAAACAACAAATAACTTCCAATTCGTAATAATTTAATGGAATATGTAAGTATTATGTATTATAAAAATAGTTCAACGCTAAATTGCAAACATTGAGTCTGATTTTTTTAAAAGTACAAATTTTGTAAATAATATGGGAATATCTATTATATTTTCGGGCCATGATGTATAGATTTGTAGATCATAATGTATAGATCAGCGAATGTCCAATCAAAACCTTTTAGCCAATAGAAATGCGAAAAACATGTTTTTGGAAATCTTTTAATTTTTTGTTATGTTTAATAAATCTCGTGCTATTTTGACCCTAAATGAATCAATTATATGATGCAGCAAATTTTGTAATATGGAACTATTCGAATCCAGCTTTTTTATTTTGAATGGATTAAATAAGTAACGTGTTGATAAAGATGAATAAAATATATTTCATTTATATCTTTTAGTCCCCATTTCATTAAAATCGTTTATAAAGAAGTAGATATTCTATAAAATGATCAGATAAACCCTACTTGGAAAATGCAATCTAAACTTTCAAACTAAACACAACTTTATAATACAACATTTATATTAAAAGTATAATTGACCTACTTGAATTGTCTAATGTTGTATATTAATAATCATCGTATAGACCTAAGAATTAAACTTTAATTAACCGCACCGCTGTGAAAGGAAGCAAGATTTACATCATTCACAAAGAAAATATGTTATAATTTGTTATATACCGAACAAAAAGATATTTTCGATCTGCTTCAAAGCTAAACTAACTTTTTAATGTATGCATGTTGGAAAATGTAAACGTCGATTCTTCGTTGGAAAAGTTGTTTATTTCAGAATGCTCCGCAATTTGAACTGGTCTGCCTCCATCCCATCGTTATCATCAGACTTCCATTTGTGCGATTTAGAGTTACCTCAATTGCCGTTATCAAACGTCTGTGTCAGTTCAGTAGTCAACTGACTGATTTCCTTAAACTAGCAATTATCGTGCATTCTCGTAAATAGAATTTAAAACTAGCAATTATCGTGCACTCTCATAAATAGAATTTAAAACTAGCAATTATCGCGCATTCTCGTAAATAGAATTTAAAACTAGCAATTATCATGCATTCTTATAAATAGAATTTTAAACTAGCAATTATCATGCATTCTCATAAATAGAATTTAAAACTAGCA
Source organism: Vannuccia rotundouncinata (assembly GCA_034780395.1). Classification (NCBI taxonomy): domain Eukaryota; kingdom Metazoa; phylum Platyhelminthes; order Proseriata; family Coelogynoporidae; genus Vannuccia; species Vannuccia rotundouncinata. The sequence continues at coordinate 9,098 of JAUZNC010057653.1, read as the reverse complement.
ATTATCATGCATTCTCATAAATAGAATTTAAAACTAGCAATTATCGCGCATTCTCATAAATAGAATTTAAAACTAGCAATTATCATGCATTCTCATAAATAGAATTTAAAACTAGCAATTATCGCGCATTCTCATAAATAGAATTTAAAACTAGCAATTATCATGCATTCTCATAAATAGAATTTAAAACTAGCAATTATCGCGCATTCTCATAAATAGAATTTAAAACTAGCAATTATCATGCATTCTTATAAATAGAATTTAAAACTAGCAATTATCGCGCATTCTCATAAATAGAATTTAAAACTAGCAATTATCATGCATTCTCATAAATAGAATTTAAAACTAATAATTTGTAGAACATAATTTCCATTTTTACTTAGCTGATATAAATCAAATCAAAAAATAAATTGTATGAATTTATCAAATAAAATAAATCATTTTTGTTGACATAACTTCGTGTCTTCAAATTTCAATATTCTGGAAAATATTAATATATTAAATTCAATTAATATAGGTAATACATTAAACTATGACATATATATAAATGGTTTTAATATTAATTATATTTTTATTATTTAAACTTCATTATTCATAGAGCTAAATAATTATATTAAATACTTTTTGTTTGACACGAAATTATTTTATTTAAAATATTTCCTTAAAGTAACTCAAACCTTTTAAAAAAATAAGTGAGGGTGACTGAACTTCGGTCCAGACAGCCGAGTCCACTTTCGCACAGTCAATCCATTTATTGGCTTCATCCAATGAAAACTGTGTTATACTTTTGAAAATTAAACGTCCAGTCAAAGGAAGGAAAATATTTCTATTATACCATATTCCTGGGAAAAAGAGTTGAATTGTAGTTTGTTCTTGTCCTCCTGTACGCATGTATACAAGTGCACCACCCAGAGTAGCAGGAAGAAGTATAGCTCGACTGTATATCCATGGATCAGACTTCTTTTGAAAATTACTTGGTGTGAAAGACCATGACCCATCAGGTGTACACATTGTGACATTTCCGTATCGCTCTTCGCGAGGATCGAGTTCCTTTTGCTTTTTGAGCATTTCTAAAATTGGATAAATCAGAAACTTGATCAAAAATTTTAATTTGAACTTGAACAGAAATCCAATTTTAATTATTAAATACTATTAAACTATTTGGAAATGGATTCTCATCTGCTTATGAAACAGTTCAAATGTAGAAATGTAATGTTTAGTCTGCTCTTGTAAAAAGAATTTAAATTAGGGTCATAAAAACATTCAAATGAAATCAGTGTAAAATAACTAATTAAGACTTACTGTGGGTTGGAAGTACATTTGTATGACCTGAAATGTAATGAATATATTGAACATATTAACCATATTTATTTCGTTTTATTCAGAATTTAATAAAAAATTAGGGCAATGGTACAAAGATGATATTTAACTTACCTTCAGAAAATATATACGTGCTGCTTTTAACATCAAACTTCTTAATCTTCATCAAATATCGCCAGCGATCTGTTTCAGTAAAAGAAACTTCTGCTGCTCCAATGTTTAAAATTATTAATAAAACTTTAATTGGCTTATCGTTACTAATATCAATATGTCTGTTGTATGTCATTGGTATAAACATCCAGATTTTATAACTGGTAGGTAGAATATCGAAAATAATATATGCTACTGCTCCTTTCAACGCTGCAGGTAGAACGATGGGGTGACTGAAATACCGTTTGTTTGGCCAAGACAGTTGGGGATTACTAGATATTGCAACAGACCATGTTCCATCTGGTTGACACATTGTGATTCGGCCACCCCCTCCAAATATTTTGTCGTTTTGATTATGCAACTTCTTCATTGCTGCATAATGGAAATAATCAAATTGTTACATTCAGTTTACAAAATATAATTTAATAACTGAATTAGTGTTCATAATTATAAATATAATTGATCGTAAATGTTGCTTCAACACAACTATTTTGAAAATGTAGTTATTAATTAAACCAAACAAATCAATTATAAAAAAATAAATTATAGTACACATATTCAAATGAAATAATATTTACCTGGAGTTGAAGGTAACAGATTGCCTAAATTATAAATATATAAAATTGAAATATATTGAAATGTTATAAAGAGATAAATAAATTCTTCATTAATAACAAATACTGAAAGAGAAGCTTGTAATAGTGATATCTACGCCATGAAACAAACCCATCACCCTCCTACTTGCATAATTTTCCTAATTTATTCCAAGAAATTCACATTTAGCAAAATTGTGAAAACTGAAAGTTGGATTTTATTAATATACATTCATTTATTGCTACCTTTGGTAGTTAATAATGAATTTATTGAATTGTAATTATTGATGCCTGATCATAGACATCTCACTATTATTACCTTTCATCCTGAGACTAATTTCGATGTTTGTCATTATATAAGTGTCAAGAAATCTGTGTAGTTCCAACTTTCGAGTCAGCAATCGTTTTTATAGAGAGGTCGATTTACCAGTCCTCCGTACAATGCAGTCAGGTGTTCCTTCCCCACCAGAGCTTATAGGTGACTTCAAGTCTGCAGAAGCAGATTGGGAAACCCGGCTTGGAGAACTCAATAAGCATTCTACACTAAGAACAAATCGAAACATGCAAAAATGAAAAAAATGAATCGGAAAACATTTGCCATGATAACAAATAGGACACCACAAGGACAAGGAGACACGAAAGTGGTTGAGATGGAACAGGCAGCCTTGAAATCAGTGATTAACCTAGTTGAAAGGAGCCAGGTTGTTGATCTAGCTGCGTTGTTTGAGAATAGAGTAACTGAGGAACGCTATTTAACTCCAATGGAAAATACAAGAAAATACCTAAAAAACGTCTGGCCTGCCTGCTGAAGATGAGAAAAGTTCTGGCTCTGATAATAAGTTTAAATGTAAAGACAATGGTGATAAGATAACTGTGATACTGTGATAAATTGACACCCAAATTCGAGTAGAATTGTTTGTGACAACGATATTTATGACTGTGACTACACCACACAAGAGGACGAGAGGGCACTCCGAGTGAAAGGAATGGAAAATGTTCCAAAGGAACATTACAAGCCCAATGAAGAATTCCCTTCTAAGCCTAAATTTAACAAAAATATTATGTAAACTGGAAAACAATAACGGAATCCAATAGTTCATTCTGAAAAGTTCACCCTGTGTGATAAAGCCTTTATTCCACTGGGAAAAAGTGTGCAAATTTATCTACTGGTGTTGATTATGATCTTACGTTTGATCACACAGAAGCAGACACAGTTATGCTTTCCATATACACCGCACTTTGTGATAATGGATTCATGGGACCTGTTGTCATTGATGCTGCAGACACGGATGTCTACATTGCAGCTGCTTGTTTCACATATGTACACAGAAAACCTCTTCATGAAACGGGGGGAGGTGGCTTTGCAAACTGTAAGAATTTAGTTAAGGACCATTTGGTTGACTGTATTATACCTTTACATATAATGAAAAGCTGTGATGCCCCATCCGGATTCTTTGGTAAAGGCAAAGGAAAACTGTTTGATAAAGTCAGTACCAATGAGAGAGCACAACTGCAGCAGCACTGTGGTGCAGATGAAGAGATAGAGGACCGAGGAGTGTATCCAGGAGCTATTGAAGTTCACAAGGGAAGGGGTATATGGAGACGTACATAGTGATGACATGGGTAAGGCGCGGGCTGTGAAATGGTGCAGTGAAAAGAATAAAAGTTTTAGTTATTGCACTAATTTTGATTTTTTTTCTGTTGCTATTTTTTCTGGCCAGGGAGCTAAATTTCTTCTATATACGGTCATAAGAGGAGCATGATTAGTTTAATATATTATTCAAAACATATGTGCGCTGGTTTATAAAATATGTATGATTTAATATCAACAAATCCATTTTCGGTTTTATTATACATTGTATTTTAATTTTGCAAAAGTTTGCGCCAAATTCAAAACAATTTAAAAAAATATAATTTTAATGATTTTGACATTAGTTATGCTTTGAACGTGAATTGAAAAGTTTTCACGTTTCGATATTTTTGAAATATTTTATTTTTAATGAGAAAGTATTTTTACAAACTGTTAAAACTTGAATTATTGTTGAGATGATTAATTCGACAGCTGTCATGTTTTTTTTTAAATCTATTTTTTGTTAAACAGAGTGCTAATTAAGGCTGTGCCCGCACTCAAACGTTTTATTACACAAAAAAGTCTGGAGATTATAATAAATTCAAAATTCATAGCACAAAACTATTAATATTCCGCTTAAAAGTCAATTACTTGATCTTAAAACTAGTGAAAGCAATACTCGATTTTAATTGAGTGGGAATCTTCTGAGTAACTCAGACCTGTGCAGATGGGATAATTTTGGCCTAACTATATATCACTATTTCAACTACTTGCGTGAAAAGAAGCATATTTTAAATTTGTCATATTTTTCATTGTAGAATATATAAATACTGTATAAAGTCTATAAGTACTAAAATAATCTGTTGAAATGTAATTGATTAAACATACTTGGTCCTAAATAAAACAAATTAATTTTATTTGTTTTCCAATCTTTTTCTTTTATTTCCATGCAATCGGTCCATTCATTTTTATTATGTATTGTAAATATTCTCTGTTTAAAAAAATGGAAAATTCGTATATTTTGTGGCACATGGAAATCTCCATTATATTCAATTTCTGGTATGAAAATTTGAACATCTCGTATTCCACGGTCGTTATTGTGTCTGGAACGCATAAATGCAATCACACCTCCTAGATTAGGTATAATTATTGCTCTGCTAAGTGTCCATCCTGAATAAATACTTTGATATTTAGCTTCACAAAAAGGGGTCCATTTATCATTTCTCAATACCATTTTACCAAAACGTTTCTCTCTGGGATCCAACTCATGAGACATCTTAATTGTTCCTAAAACGTAATAAATGGTATTGATTATATTTTTGTTAACAAACAGAAAAGGTTTTCATATCTATATTTTGTTTTAATATCTAATTTAACAACTAATTTTGTCACGTAACGAGATTATCTAACATGTTACAAAATTAATCATTGACATTTTTCAATATTTGTTTCTCTAATTAAAGTTTTGAAGCGGGTGTAAAACTTACTTTTAGTATGTGGAAGAAATAACGCTACAAAACACAGAAACAAAAGTACAACGTTAATTTTTTAAATACATTAAAACAAATAATATTGACTTCAAATATATTTTACATTCGAGTCAAGAAGGGGGCCCGAACAAGTCGTTTTGGTTGATAGTGGCCCCTTAGAAATGTCTGTGGAGCTTGACCTTCATCAAAAGGAATGTTCGTAGCGGTAAAAACGAGTAAAAGTTATCTTAAAGGTGCTAAATCTATGATCTATATATTGATTTAGTGAGTTAATATATTTGATTAAGATTCTCCTTTCTGTTCCATTTATTGGGTGTCAATTTTTTTGTGGACATTAGCAGAAGGATATGAACCCATGAATGCACTAATATAGAGGTAGACTAAGCATGCAAGTGTGATTCCCCTCCCCCACCTTCCTTAAGGGTCCCGTTTGAATAGCGCAGAAAATGGAAAAAAAAGTCTTTCGTCCGTCATAAAATATTATAAAATGTTCTAAATGTTTCAAAATAAAGTTAAAATGTACTAAATGTATATAAAATATTAATTAGAGATATTCAGGCAGTTTTAAGGATATTTATCAATGTTTAAGGATTTTATGGATTTTTAGCAGTGATAAAATTTGGTAAACTTTGCTAACATACTTTTAAATAAGATAAATGTTTATAAAATTCCAAATTATATCCCATTATATTACATTAGAGCATTATTGCAATGATTTTAAGGCCGAAGATATGGGATATTTATGCTCGCCAAATCTATGCTATAATACTATTGTCTCTACTTTCTATGAATAGCAACCATAAAAATCGACCCAAAATATTATTGACGTTGCTATTTTTTTGTTATGTTTAAAAGCTATATTTTCTGAGTGACAGACGCACAAAGATTACAATAAGCATACAACACGATCCCTTTCGGGTTGCAGCAAACGACTGACACAGCTGTGAGCCAGGGACGAGATAAGTAATTTTAGGTCCGAACCGGGGTTCGAACCCACTCCACAGACTGCCATTAGGTTGGCAGTCCAACGCTCTAACCTCTGGACCACCGCTATTGAATTTTGAATTATTTTGAATTTTCAAGAGAGTATTGATATTCCTAATAGAATTTAATTTATTTGTTTTTGTACAAATTTTTGGTTTATAGTTAGTCATTGTGTGATTTTCGGAGCTTATGTGAAAAATTATTAAATTCGTCTGATTCTTATTCTGTTGGTATCTCAAATATACCCATCACTGAAAAATAATATTGTGATATTTGCGAATTTGATTTGTAATTTTTTAACATTATGAATATATACAGCTTACATTGTTGCTATAATCTTAAAATTTTGTAATCAATTTTTTGTAAATGTTTTAATGTTATATTAAAATATTTTTTAATTAAATAGAAACTGAACATTGCTAATTCACGGAGAAACAGTATAATTATTGTATAGTACAGTTTGCTAACTGTTGGTATAAAAATTTAATTATATTAACCATTAAAATGTTTGTTATAGTCAAAATATATGTTTATAGATTGTACATTTCTGCTCTCTAATTGATTGATTGTATTTTCAGGCATAAATAAAAAAGATTTATAGGCTTTTGAAATTCATAAAAAGTAGAAACAATATGACATTAATATATGATTATTGTATAGATTTTGAGGGCAGTAATTTATATTTTGAGGGCGCGTAATATCGCGGACTATGTTGTTGGATGAATTTTGAGTACAACAACGTATTGTTATTAGTTTAGAGTTCATGATTATATAAAGTATTGTGTAATTTTTAAGTATCTGATTACTCTATGATGATAATATTTAATATATTTAATATACTATGATGATAATATATTATCGTATCTATAATGATTAGGTTTTTCAGTTTTATTAAAAAGTACACAAGCAATAATCAAAAAGTGCCCAGACAATAGTTTGAAACTGCCCACACAATCATCATAGAGTAATCAGATACGTAAAAATTAAACAAAATTCTATATAATCATAGACTCTAAACTAATAACAATATAGAGTTATTGTACGAAAAATAAATCCAACAACAGAGTCCGCGATAACTCTATATTGTACGTAATTAAGAAATTAGCCTGCAACAATGTAAGAAATTTGCGGGCATAAACAATAATACAGAAAAATGTAATCAAAAATTCAATAATCTATAAAAATTTATGTAAATTCAAATAAAAATTTTTAGATATAAATTCATAATTGTCTATTTAGTGATATTTTCAAATCAAAGGTCTAGCGAAAGAGCGCCAGCGTTTTTGGACAACTTAAGTTTGTATCCTAATGGCATCTACGGAGATGTCAATCAAATAAACTATTTGGAACAACAATCAATGATAGACAATTATCAAGTTCCTGATTACATCGTTGATATGGAAGAAAATTTGGATTATTTGGACAATGATTTAGTTGATTTGGACAATGAAACCTTTGATGAGATTTTTAATGATAAAAAAGATAAAATATCTGGAATCATCAATAAGGAATTGGATTCGCTTGAACGTAATAATATGCCATCGTCTTCTTTGAAACAAATGGAAACACATACCCGACGGTTATTGTTGTTTTTAGAGTCAAATAATTTAAATGCCAATATAGAGACAGTTCCCATTGCATTACTGGATGACTACCTGAGATTCTATTATTCTTCTTTGAAGAATCAGGATGGACATTATTAGATGATATGTCTGGAGGACTGACTAATGTTTATTTTAACTGCACATTTAACAACTGTGAAATCAAAATAATTAATTAATAGAGAATATTTGACCTTTCTACTGATTTATTGATATTAACATTATAGATACATTGTATCAATCCTATATGTAAAAACGTTATATATAGTAGGTATTGTTGAAATATGTTATTTGCCTAACTTTGTTGATTATTTTTCATTTAACATTGGCATTTATATATAATTCTATGAATCCTAGATGTATAAACTTTGCTATTTGATGTTGAAATCTATGACTTCCTTTAACTTTGTTGGTTGGACCAATCTATTCATAGTTTGTTAATTTAAATTCTATGTTTTAAAACAAATTTCTATTACCCACAAAAACAAATTGTTGCATGCTTTTTTCCTAATTGCATGGAATTGAATTACGTACAATATATATTATACAGTTTACGAAGTTTACAGTTATACGAAGTAAAAGTGTTCTTCGCAATATTTATATAAACGAAATAGATATCATATTCAACGAACGTAGTGAGTATAATCGATAATTGGAAAACTTATGCTTCCGTTCAATAATATTTGATATTGCACTATTTTCATGCAATAATTCTTTATAAAACATATTTTAATATCTATGTATTCTACGGTTACTTTTGGCTCCCTGTATAATAAAACTTGGAGACGTAAGAATTTTGAAGGGTGCTCAATTGTCGAGTTTGTTAAAATTTGATTTTGTTTAATCTCTTCGAGATTCTTTATTGATTTCAAAGGAATTTCAATTGAATATCTCATTTTAAGTGGTCCTTCTCTATGCTCCATTTTTTGTGATTATTTATTATATAATAATATTTCATATATATTGAAAAATGAATTATATATAAATGTAATATTAAGTAATTTACGGTTCAATAATTTACTTAGCTTTAAAACATATTGCAAGCTGTATAGAATTTTAAAATAGAATTTAAATTAGATTATGTTTAGATTACACAATTCTCTAATCTTTAATTACATTTTATTTTTAGTAACAATTTTATAAAAATATTTCTGTCAATAAAGTAAAGATTTGGATTACAAAATTCACTATTTCGAAAATCTACAGATAAAACATAAATGTTGAATGTGAGTACTATTTTTTTGAATATTTTAAGATTCATATTCAATTTTAAATGTTTCAAATTATAGATTGTAGTAAAATAAAATTAAATAAAATTAAACATACTCGTTTTTGAATTTATTACCCCTAAAATACACACATACATAAACCATTTTAAATATATATTTTG
>JAUZNC010057652.1:0-12485 GCA_034780395.1 Vannuccia rotundouncinata | reverse complement strand
TAGTTATATCTCTATGATTTCCTCTCTATATAATGTATAGTATAGTTATATCTCTATGTTTTCCTCTCTATATAATGAATTGTTTCCCCACCTCTAGAACATTGCTGGCAAAGATAGCCACTGATGGATGAACCGATCGTGTCAACATTTCGAGCTCCCAGACACACTCGCCAAGTGCATTGGCAAATTTAGGATTTCGTGCCTGAGCGTCATAACCACCAGCGACCTGAGCTGTTGGACGAGCTTTGCTGAGGTTCCGGTGATCCCAGGATATCTTAGTCAAGGGATCCTCGTCAGTGTTGGCTAAAATGACATCTCCGTTCGTCTTGCCGGAAGGTTCTGTCTCTTCAGAGGAACTTTCCACGTCGGTGAAGTGTTCTTCTTCATCGTCAGACTCAAACTAAACAAGTCACCAAGGGAACATCAAACTAGAACACAGGGCCGGAGTAACACAGTCCGAAGGCTTACCACTGCTGTGTTGACTTTTGGCTTTATCTCGATCATTTCCGGCTTTCCTTTTGTCAGCTGAACAGAAATAACAACACTCACATCAAAGTCTTTATGGAGAGGAGTAATCACGCATTATGGACACCCACCTTAGCAACCATAAGTAGAACAGCACAGACAAAGCCGGCATCCTCGTGACTGCAGCAGATTTGGAAGATCCTCTTGAAGAACGCTTTAACTCGCTGTTGATCGGTGTCCACGAGGAGGCTCTTGTATAGAAGGTGGGTCAGCAGGGCTTGTTTGGAGGTTCTCAGCAGTTCTGGGTCCAATAACTTGCGATAGAGGGCCTAAATATCGCGAATAATAAAAACTGTGTCAAGCATGTAAATTAGACAAATAAATTATTCATTTCAATCAACAGTAAGAAATTGACTTTATATTTTTCCATAAAGAGCAAATTTAGCGCTAAATAAAACAATTTATAAAAGTCTACCTGATAAAATCGATCCTTCATTTCGTCTTTGTGTTTGACAACATGGAGCAGAACCATCAGGGCTTGTATTGCAATACCGAATGGAGTGGTGTGGACCAGCTTGAACATAGTGTTTAAATGTTCATCGATCTCTGTGAAACCCTCTGAAGAAAATTTAAAAACATATTTTGTAAATAATAGTAGAGGGGTAGTTACATAATAAAAGCAAACTCTTCTTAAGTCCAAAATCAATATTATAATATTTCCACACTTTAGATACCCTCAGACCAAAGATATTTGAAGAAATAAACAAGACACTAAATGCACCAATCAATAATTCAAAATATCCGACAGTCAAATTAAATCAATATTTTGAAAATATGCAGAGATCATCTATGGTACATTGACACAATATCTATTAATATCAACAAACCAACCTTTAACAAATGGAATTGTTCTGTTAACTCCGCTTAGGAGAGCCGTCAACATCTTCTCGTTCATTTCTTTATCCTTGACCGCGGCCCTGAAGAAAACGGCATAAATCTTGATCAACTTGGCCGCCATCTCCTGCGATGTCTCCGAGTTGTTGAGCTGGAGTTGGTTGAGGAAGCTGACCGCATAATACTGAGTGTGTTCGCCGACGTTAGGCCGGAACAGGAGGATCTCTACGTGCTCCAACACGTCCAAGATCACGCGATTCTTGTGTTTTACTGCAAAAGGGAATTCAGAAGAAAATACATTCTATATATTCTAGAACTGAAAGAATGGATATAAATAAAAAAAAATTACCGAGTTTATTCAATTTGTGAACGATGTTAGAAGCTAGATGTCGATTAGGATCTCCAATTTTATTCACAAGAAGATCCAGAAGACGCTAAAATGGACAATTTTGAGACGACTTCAATGGAATCAATAGTTTAGTTGGTATCATTCAAATCGTGTGTTTACCTTTTTGGCTTCACTTTTGTGCTCTAATAGATCGAACAGAATATCTGCAAAAAAGGTGAAACACTTGTCACGGGGGCTTCATTATTAGGAATACAAAAAGATGATTACTCACTGGCGGCCTTCCTTTTCGTGGCTTCAATCGTATCAAACATCAAAACTTGCTGCAAATGGAGGCGCGAGTTTTAAATTTAGGAGCTCTGTGTGTTTTATTTACATTCACGATGATTTCTCACCTCCATACTCTTCAGAAATCGGTAGTATGTAGATCGCAAGTTGTTCTCAAAGATCCAGATCAGCAGCAGTCGTTCCCGCGCCTTGTCTGCCGCCAATTGGTCCTTCTGCTTCTTCTTTTTGCTGTTGACCTCCTTCTCTTTGACACTGCTGAACATGGGCTTCTTGTGGAGCGTGGAGAGCTTGTGCAGTGGTCGGGAGTCAAACGAGATCAAATCACGATTCCCGGGAAGAAGGTGTTGTTTGAACAATCCATGAAGCGCTTCTGAAGGATCAGTTCACCAATATTACAACAGGTTACAGGTTACCATGGCATCCTAACTTGTTCTCACCCATCGCTAGCAGGCAATCTCGCTTCTTTGCAGGTGCCACCAAAGCACAGAGTTTGTCTAAGTAGGGCAGACACTGAAGCGGTCGCTCCTGAGCAATGAAGGCGATCGCATTGATGCGATCCTGGGTGGTTCCATTGCGAAGAACACGGGAAAGCCATTCATTGGTGGCTCGACTTTGGGACAGGTTGAACTGCTCGGCTTTAGATAGCTCAGATTCGTGTGTCTCGAGGATTGTGCGAGCTTCTGTCATTAAAGGGAGAACTTCACTTGGTGGTTGGGGCGCTGTGCTCTTCAATTTCGTGCACTGAAAATATCAGTGGTTATTGCAAATGAGAAATAGGGTAATACATATGAATAAATTGTATTTCTTTAAAGAGTGAAACATACTTGTTGAGAAAACCAGAAACTCATTGTAAATCGAATCTGAAAAGATAATATTGTTTAACATAAACAGTAGTCTTTTAATGAACTCTTTGAATATCTTTTTATGAAATATTATAAAAATATAAATATTGAAGCACGGGGTTCTTACAAAATATTAAAATAAAATTGAGCACTTTTTCAAGCACTGTTTGTGGACATTCGACTATAATTATATCTCTTTAATAATATATTACATATATTCCAGGAGAGTCTTTACATTCTCTATACAAATTATATAAATCATTAAAAAAATTATTAATATACAGTCTACTCAGGCTAATATAGTAATAAATTTTAAAAGTAAACCTTTTCTGTCTGGAAAAAACATTCCAAAATACCAGACTTTTCAGGACTGTATGAACCCCGCTAGCCACTGACAAAACATCCAATGTATCCAGAAATATATTGCACAGGGAAAACAATGGAATATTGGTAAACTGTACTTAAATTATACGATAATTATAATAAAATTGTTGCCAAAGAAGCAATGACCCTGACAAAATAAAATTCTCCAGCTGTTTTCAAACAAATACTTACTTCCAAAGTTCCTATGAAACATCTATAATATTGCTACTAATTTCAAGTCAATATATCTGGAATTAATTCTCAATTCAAATACTATGGTGGGTTTAAACTAGTTAAACTGATGGTGGTTATCCTGTAGAACTGTATAAAACACTTAGCTAGATGAGCAAAATGATATTGAAATATGTTAAAAAATACAAAATCATATGAATTACACCAATTCTTTGGAAAAAAACAGTAAATTGTTAATATTTCATTTAGAGGATGGTTGTACAACACAACAATGACATACTTTTTAAACACAGATTAAATCAACATAGTTATTATAAGGAATAAACTTTTTGTCCCTAAATGTTCAAAAATATAATTTCAGAATGTCACTTTTTAAATTGCCTTGAGGCAAAATAGTCCTGTTCTCTCATTGATTCAGCATTAAGGGAAAACAACTAAATAAGTCAGCCAAATTACAAATATTAATTTTAAAAAACTGTACAAACATTTAATTTTGGTAGTATACTTAGTTATATAAAAATAGAGTTTTAGATTGCAGAGTATAAACACTTGTACAAACAATTTTATACAAAAGTACTAAAAATATATTTTAAAAGAGGATCAAAAACCTATTTTGGGTGCAAATAAATGCATTTTCAGCCAAATGTAGCAGATTTTAAACTTTGAGTTATACACAGAGATGTGATTGGACTTATGAAAAAAATAAGGAACTATTATAACTCCCCGGGGTATAATTTTTATTTTATCTTCTTAAGGATAAATAATAAATGACCCCTATACATAGCTTTTGATAGAAATCTATGAATAAAGAGACCCTCATTATCCAAAAAAAAGCAGGAAGAATCACATCCATGATTATACAAATGGTAATCTCTTTTGACAGGCGTGATTAATTTATTCAAATAAATAATTTACTTAAATTAAAACTTAAAATTGCAAGAGCTATTTTTTTTAATAATTCAGCCTAAATTGGCAGTAAAATAGTCAAATTTGACTGTTGACAGTTGTCCCTTACTGTTCTGACCAATCATGTTTAGTTATTTTATTTTTTCTATGGTAATTGCATATCCAAGATTTTAGCCATTTCCTAACTGAAATACAACAAATATTTTTCAGCTTTTGTCATATTCATTTGTAATTATTTTTTATTATTATTCAAAGCTGAAGATGGATACTAAATTAAGATTTATAAGTATATTGCACACTCATCAGAATTTATATAGGCATATTCAAATGTGGGTTCCTTATATGACAATTGTAATGAGAAAAATAATGAAAATGGGAATGTAATCTAGTTGAACAAATGTTAAAATGATTTGAATGAAATTTGTAGTTTTATTCAATTATTTGTGACTTATTATGCTGAAAAGCACTACCTTTTTAATAACCATAACAAATTCTATAAGTAAGGTAGACTGTTTAAAATGTCAATCAGTTTTTGTAAGGAATATGAAACTTCTGACTAAAGTCTATGTTAAAAACTGTGCATCCAATTAGTAAATGCAGAAAATTTTTCAAGTGATCTGCATTAAAATTCCCCAAATAAAAAAAACAGAGTTTTGAGATGTAAACATACAGCCTGTAGCACCTGTGAGCACACCACTTACATTTCTGCTTTGGCTTTGCAAAAGTTGGAACTCCAACTAAAATGTCAGTAATTTTATTTGATACTGTGTACAATTTTTTTTAATTTTTTAAAAGTAAAATATACTGCTTTTTAATTATCATTAGTTCTGTTTTTCACTTGAATGTAAAAATTTCAAGTGAATTTTTATAATGCACATGGCCGATTCCAGATTCCTGACATATACTTGTCTTCAGAGTACACATGCCATGGCCACCCAGTGATATTAAAAATATAATCATGTGCAGGTGCTGTGAATCAATTTTTTCTGTTGCAAATAGAAAGGGACAACTGGCAAAGAGCTGAGTTTATCCAAACTTTAAATGCAGATATGGCTAAGAATCCAATCTGATTTTAAATAATATTTGTTGAAACTTTTGCATACAATTAGTTGTACAAATTAAAGGGATTGCACATTTGGCCCCAAACAAAATTAAAGGTTTTTCAAATTACTATTTTCAAGATCATATTTCATGCTTGCACAAAATAAAATCAAAAATTTTAGCCTCCTCCTTTTCCTTCATTTCTCTAGTCTGCATTTGTAGACAGGACCTAGCTGCAGCAGTGGAAAGTATGTTTACATATTCAATACTTTTTAAACTTTTATTACATGAATGCAAATGCATTACTTGGCCACCAACAATTTAGCAGAAAAATTAGTACAGTTTATTTTCTTGTTAAGGGAAAACCCTCTCTCCACAGTAGCTTGACCATAAGAGAGAAATAAAACCTTTCTGATCATGTCCCAAAACTCTTTCTTGAGTTATCAATTAGACAATCAGACAGGAAAGCATCCAGCCTAGATTTTGCAGGTACAAAATCTTCAAATGTCTGTTTGTCAGATGGGCTTGTTCTGACCTCTTTCTGAAATTCAAAAAACTGCCTTTTCATACATAATATTGCAATTGTCATCTTCTACCCACTTTGCCTCATTTATGGTTTGCATCACAGAACTGAAGTGATTTTATTGCTGGCATTCTTTTCTGAATCTAATAGGATGGAAAATGGAGTCAGGAGAAGAGAGGAGAATTATCTTTCATTTTATTGACAACAGCAATAAGAAATATACATTGTCTCCATCAGCAAAGTCAACACTTGGCATTCAGATATGAGCTTATTTGGCTTGAGAGATGCAATTGATTTAGTAATTATAAGCAGAAAAGCCAAGGTTGATCATTGAGATATGCTTTAGATTATTTTTGTCATCCATCTCCAAACCAATCAACTTCTGGGCAGTGGTTATAGCTTCAAGAGAGTTGATAGTCATGATATGAGACATAGATTTTTCATCACATTTAGTAGATCATCAGCAAGAAATGGAAGCATTAGGTGATTAGCTTGGTATTTCACCAAAAAGGGTTCAACCATTATCACTGGAGGGTCAATTATTATTTCAATGTTGAGCATTTTGGTTTTGCTTGTCTGATCTCCTGACATTCTTTTTACATTTGAGCTAACATCAACCACCCTTTTAGCAACTTTATGATTTTCTATCTAATGATGATAGATATCCACTTTATGTAAGATAGAAATAATCCTCTTCTCTGCAGGGTGAATATATTTTTTATTAAGTCACAGGCAGTGTACAATCCATTTGTTTGACAACAGAAAACAGTCAGTGCAATATTGGCATAATCACATAGTTCAGCTACATGAAATATGATATTGAAAATAGTGCTATTTAAAAAAATACTTTCTTGAAAATAGTGCCGTTTAAAAAAATTATTTTCTTGATAATGCTAAAATTCAGGGCTATTTTTATGGTTTCCCAATTTTCAAGATCTGTGCAAACCCTCAAATCAATACTATGTAAAATATTATTTTTATGTAAATATACCAGGCTGTATTCGTTGTAGCCTAACAAGGATATATAGGGCATACATTATACACCTAACTCCATCTTTTATTAGTTAAATTGGAGTAAAATTGATAAATATCTAGAGTAGAATTATAACGGAATGAGGGTGGTAAGATATTCCAGACATATATAGCTGTATTTTTATTATCAGCCCAATTAGGTTAGCATATAACAGCCTAATTTGGATATAATTGCAAGGCTAAATTTGGCTGTTGTCCCTTATACCTTTAACTGTTGTGTTTAAAATAACTTTTTATAGCATCATAAAATGTATTTTGTATCTAATATGGCGGAGTGTATCAGAGAAGAGGATAATCGAAATATAAAATAAAAAAATTTTTAATATAGATTGTATAGTTTGTACTATTATTTCGATAGAAATAGAGTCATAAGTAATATAAAAGTACAAGTATAAAGGTATCTATATATACACAAAAAACTACTTTTAATTACAATTAAAATATATAAAAAGAATTGTAATTAAATATTTAATTAATTAACAAACAGTAGAGAATGTAGAGATCTCAGAAATTTAAAAATACTTCGAAAATTATTTTTTAATCAAACATGCCAAATTTTAACTATTTTTAAAATATATGACATTAATTCATTTATACTGTTTATAACAATATTTATATTACAATTATTTTGATATAAACCGTAATTTCGTTTATGTTTTCAGCTATACATTTATAATGTTATATAAGCTATTTTTTATTGAAATTAATATATTTCTTTAAATTTCTGACATTTCTGACATTTCTGTACATTTGAGTAGTGTGTAAAGGGGATGTCTAGCTCAAATAAAGGAACAATTTAACTTGTAAAGGTGCTCGTGGTGGGGGTACCATCTTCGCTAGTTACATTTTTATGCACCTTTACTAGTTAAATTTTGTGCACTTTTGCATGTTAAATTTCCGGACACCTTTACGAGTTAAATTATTATTATCAAATAAGAGTCTAGTTAATTAAAAGTTAAAAGGTAAAAATTCAAAATTTTCAAAAGTTTCAAAATTAAAGTTTGCAATTTTTAATAATAATAAAAAGAAAAATTTTAAAATTTTCCACCGTCTTTAAGTGTTAAATGTTCTTGAGAAATATATATTTATCTATATTATTTTTTTTCCAATGAATTCAAATTTTTATAGTGTAGCTTAACGTGGTATACGTGGTACTTAGTTACTTTATTTTAGCAAGACAGTAAGGGATTTCAATTAATTTAATGGCGAATGATAAAATACTGCATATATGAAAAAATTTATTTAAAAAAAACATGTTTAAATTCAGTTATCGATATTATGGTACACAAATGGATTTTTACCAAAACTTTGATTTCCATCAAAACATGACAATTAAATCAATAATTTTAAAAACGAATGTTACTATATTACTATGTTACTATGGAAAATTCAATTTTACAATTATAAACAGGATTAATTATGTGTATAGTTATCGATACCTGATTGGCACTTACTGACTTTTGCAAATACTTTGATTTTCATCAAGACAGTATATAAGGGATTTCAATAATTTTTGTGACTAATTTTCAATGACTTATATATTATTTATCTAGACTGGCAAACAGACCAATATTCAATAGTAATAAACGTCCGCGGAGGAATATATCTCTATCGATAATGAATACGAATTTCATGGGAGATATTCATTTATATACGTATTAGTTTCGTTTTAAAGAGGATATTCAATCAATATTATAATGATCAAAGCCCTCTTTAAAACTAAACTAAAACCGTATATAATAGAAATGCGCTCTGGACGATTTTTTATCAGTTTGCCGGTCTAGATAAATAATATATAAGTCAATGATAATTATATTATGTTGCAAATGGAGATTTTGATTTTAATATTAAAAACTTGATTAAATTCAATTATCAATACTATATATATATATGGACACTTACTGATTTTTACGAATACTTTGATTTTTAGACAGACAGTAATGGATTTCAATAATTTTATTGCCTATATTAATACTAAATGACATATTATGGAGAATTTGATTGTACTAGTATAATTAAATTAAATATTACTGCTCATTTAAAAAAATTGTAAATATCATTGGAGTGACCTTTCATGACCTTTTACAATATATCAAAAATTAGACTCTTATTATACTTCACCCACACATTAATATGCGCCCTTGGAATTTTCTGAAGATGAAAACTTTTGGTCGATAAATCGCGGTTTTGACCATACTCCCACGCATTGGATACTTCAGCACAACCCCTACTCCACCCACGCCTAACACAGGTGGTATTTTCCAGGGATTAAAAAAATTTTGCGAGTAATTTAAATTTGCAAAGTATAGCTGTATGTGGTATTTGATCGTACTCCCACACATTAAAGTTATACCTCGAAGGAGTATTTTTAATGAGGACGAGAATATAAGTATTAAAAATATTTACAACATTTTAAGTATTTTACTAAACATTTATCTTATTTTAACGCATTTAAAAAAAATATATATTATTTCTAAAAATCCATAAAAATCAAATTATTAAGGTGTCGATACATGAATATAATAAAGTTTTGAATGAAAAATTCCAATTCTCTATCTCCAATGTTACATAGTACTATTAATCACTAAAATTATTGAAATCCCTTACTGTTTTGGTTTAAAACAAAGTATTGATAAAAATGAAACGATCGAAAAAATCAATCAGTAAAAATATTTTTAAGTGCCAATCCGGTATAAATAACTAAAAATAGTAATATTTTTAATAAAAAATTTGAATTCTTCATATGCAATATAGTAACATTCGCCATTTAAATAATCGAAATCCCTTACTGTCTTGCTAAAATATAGTATAATTAACCAAGTACCGCTACTCGTTCAACTACAATATACAAATTTGAATTCACATGCAAAAAATATAAATATATATTTCGCAATTTTATTTAAAAAAATTTCTTATTTTTAATTATTATTAATTTTAAATTTTGTCGAATTTTCAAATTTTGAATTTTTAAATTTGAATTAACTGTACTCCTATTGAATAATAATTTAACTCGTAAAGGTGGGCGGAAATTTAACATGTAAAGGTGTTCAAAAATTTAACAAGCGAAGGGTGTACCACCCCCCAACGCACCTTGTTTGAGTTAGACATGACCCTTACACACTACTCATTTGTTTAATAAAATACATTTTTATTTATGATTAAAGGGATAATTATAGGTTTTATTGAATTATAAAGTATATATTAGTTAATTTATAATTGAAATAAGTTAAAATTTGGAAGTTAACTATTTCACATTTGGGTGAAACGTATATACTTCAATAAGAATACTTCTTTTAAAATTATAACAAAATACAACAAAAATTCGTTAAAAAATAGAAATAATTTATAATTTAGGGGATCGTTGATCATAAAAACCGAATTTTATTTATTGTCTTTATATATAAATACCATCGTATTCCCCATATTTCACATAAATAAATATGATAATACAAATAGGCGATATATGTCATACCAACTTGTATATTTTTCAATATCAAATTTTATAAAAATTGATTATTTGGGCAACTTAATATTATTTACGATTTGATAACATATGAAAACAATATAATATATTAATGAATACAATGAAATATGAACCTATATTGATAAAACTATAGCTATCCTAAAAAATACAAATATTGTTGTTTCGAGAATTTATGTAATATATAATATGAGTATATATAATGACATAGTTTTTCCATTTTTCATCTTGCGTTATATAATCTACAGTTGTGGCTACAATTTATTCAAAAATGGGAATCGAAACATGTATATAGCATAGAATCAATTTTATAGGAAATGCTAAACCTTCATTTTATTTGTTGATTCACCATACCGCTGAATTTGACCGCTTTTGAAATCAACAAAATTATCTATGAATTGAGCGTCTCAACGATGGCAACAAGGCAATCAGGGTTGAGCGTTGTCAGGACTTACTGGACGCTTTCGGGGCAGACTTAGCAAAAAGAACAAAGTTACATTAGATGAAAAGATGTTCTTACATGTCGGATCACGAAGCCTTGAAATTCAACTGCCTGTTGGATAAGTGCAGCGAGTGCGCGAGTGGATAACTTCGAATCCAGAGAGATATTGAACTGATAAACTTCCTACATTTACTCAAAAAGAATGAAAAAGGCTCCACTAAACATGTTGCTTGATTTGTAGAAGATTATTTATGCAAATATTGGGGCGAGGTGGCGCAGATTGTAGCGTGTCGGACTGCCAATCAGATTGAGGTAGTGGATTCGAACCCGGCACAGATCGAATTACCTCGTCCCATGAGGCTGTCAGCTGTTTGATTAGCGGCCGATATTTTCAAAGGCGATCAAATTCACCGGTATGGCCTTTATATATATAGTGTGATTTTATCTTAAACATTTTAACATTCGTAATTTAAACTGTAGGACAACTGTTTTATATGTACTCTCATATGCGCGCTCCAAATATTTTAATTTTGCTCAAGATAGCAACCACTTTGCCATATTTGTAATTATATAATTTTTGTCTATATGGTATTTTATTCTATAAGACAAACAATTATAATCGGCTAAATTTCAATCGGAGTATTACAAGCACAATTTGCAGTTCCTTTTCTAGATACAATTTCGAGCGAATTGACGTCCAGTTTTGGCGAAAACTAGCGAGTACACTTTAAACTCCACTGATGGACAAGGCTACAAATTTATTCAAATTGCATATAATGAATTTGTAATCGTTGTTTGCGGTCTCGGTAATTTACATTTGATCCTAATTGAAAGACACCATGAATACATTGAATCACGTACATGATTTAAAACGATTAGACAACTGTTAAAGAGGTTGAACTTGACATACACAGTTTTTTGCAAAAGTAATCGTGTTTTTTATTATTAATGTAAATTGATTTAAGGTAAAACATATTAAACTGCGCCATATTAGATAAAACAATTTCTTTATTACGAATAAATAAAATTTTGCAATGAATATAGGTATTTCCTAATTAAAAATCACAAAGTAAAATTTATAAATATTCTACAAACAACATTTTTAAATTTAATACTACAAAATATTATCAAATAGGCACTATTTAAAGTTAGTGCTTAACACTGTAACCATAACATTACATTAACACTGATAGTAACAAAAGTGAAAACAGTTATCTTTCGACAAAATGTTATTTTACATAATTTAAAATCAATATTTCACTTAAATCAACACACATTTCAAGCTTTAATTCCATTATATAAAAATAAATGAAATTTAAAATTATATTTCAGTATTTTTTAACATTTAAATATAATAGAATCAAATGTAAAGCATGAAACCTAAAGACAGTATTTAATTCGTGTTGGGGAACTGATATATTTGGGTAATATTATATTCGTTAAATGGTTATGCTGTTTGTGATGGTTTATTAACAGAGAGAGAGAGAAGAGAGACTGGTGTACATTACAATATGTTAAAAAAGAATTCATGAAAACCTCTCAACAAATTTAATATTTACATTTAAAGGAACATTTCATAAAGCAAACCATTTAAATTAGATTTTGAGGTTTGTTTACAGGCGGTATGAGAAATAGAGATTTGTCATAACAAATTGCATTTGAAAAGCTTT
>JAUZNC010057651.1:24252-50152 GCA_034780395.1 Vannuccia rotundouncinata | reverse complement strand
TGATTTATTGTAATTTGTATTGTTTTATGATTTATTGTAATTTGTATTGTTTTATGATTTATTGTAATTTGTATTGTTTAAATGAATTATTGTTATGGAATAAATTTTATTGTATTTTATTTATTTGTTCATTTGAACTGTTAATGTAATATATTGCAAATTAAAATGTTTTAATATTGTAATAGTCGTAATTGTAATTAATTTAAAATTTATTGTCTTTTTAATTTGTTTTGTTATTTTGTGTAATCAAATTTTATTTAGGACAGTATTAATCGTTATGATACATATAACAGTACATTTTAAAGGCATTTTCGTAAAAATTTTCTGGTAGATAAAGATGTTTCCTGAATTTTATTAAAAATTATTATCCAATAAGGACGCTTTAAAGTATTTAACAAAAATTTCATGTTGGACAACCGTCGTTAATATTTAATGTTAAATTTCAAGTGTTACCAACCGGTCCTAGTATTCATAAAATCCTTTCCCATGCTATTAGGGTACCTAAATAGTTCAAAGTCACCAGTCAGGGTTGTCCCAATCATGTAAGGTTACCATGCAGAATACCTATGTAAGAATCACTATTTTGGAGTACTTTAAACAACTTTTTAATCAACCTAGTAAACACTACTAAAATATACAAATGAACTGGAAAATACGAATAGTAAAGTTTAAACTTTTTTTAGTGAGTTTAATAAAGAAATACTGTATACAAGATATAACAAAGTACTTATGTAGTATGTACAACAGACTGTATATATAACAGATTGTATTTTTACATATTTGTGGTTAAATAAAATTATTATTATTAAATTTATCTAATTCATTGGTGGATCCGAAATATGCATTGCATTTGAATAACTTAAATAAATCTTAAATTGTGCTGTTGGACATAGCTAATCGCAAACTTCTTCTTTTCGTAGTCCAATGAAAAAGTAACCGCTGGAGTTTACGACTCCACCAAACAGTAGAGCCAACTTCAAGAAGACGAAAGTCAGGCCCGTCCTTAAACAGTTAAATGGATGGGAAAAGGTGAGAAATTTTAAATAGTGATTGACAAACTGTGAAATGCAAAAAATATAAACCACAATACTAATTTAAATTCTTCCGAAAAATACATAATGTAGAGAAAACTGCATGTAGAGGTAAAATTGTTTTTATACAACAGATACAATTCAAATATAAGGCAAACTGTAAATTTTATATGTATACAATTTAAAAGCTTTAAAAATTATTAAAATATTTGCAAACATTACAATGCAACAATTATACTTAGGGCACATACATTAATTTCTTTTGAATAATGCTTAATAAAAATTGGTACCAAACGCAATCCGTAAATTTGTATACACAATAAAAGTTAATACTTTTTATTGTATTTAGATAATGTAGTTGGAAAAGCGATTTAACCCTTCAATCGAACAACTTTTGCGATGCCTCCAACAATGCAAATCTGTCTGAATATGTCAACATATGCATTGCTAACAAAGTAACATTGGTGATGCTTAGGAAAATTATCCGTATCTTATAAATAGCACTAACCACTCAAAAAGTCAATCTTTAATGCAAAAGTACACGATTTTAAATCATACCAAAAATTTTGATATATGGCAAAAGTTGCTTTATAGCAAAAATTAATTTTATATTATAGAAATAATAAAATAATTGAAAAGATTATTATTTAATTTTTTCGCATTTATATTTTTTAAAACAATTAAAATTTATTTTTATTATATTTATGGTTAAATTAGATTTAACTGTTCTATAGGTGCTATGGGAAAGTTTTGTCGTTTTGAATAAGTGAAAAAAATGTTTTTCCAATTGATGTTAGATATATTTTAAGTGGTACAATATGGAATAACAATCAATAGAGCATGGTAAAAAGTAGCAAAGTTTATTCTCTCATAAAATAATCCCCATCAGCATCCTCACACCTTCTCCATCTATCTGGAAGCATGTTTATTCCTCTGGCAAAGAAGGGATCATCTTTACTCCTTATCCATTCATTCACTGAGGCAGTCACTTCATTTCTGTTTGCAATTTTTTTCCAGAGAAGAATGATTTCATGGAGGAAAACAAATAGTAATCGCTAAGCGCCAGATCCGGAGAGTAGGGAGGATGTGGTATACAGGGGGCGAGCATTATCTTGTAGCAACTGCAAACCATGGTTTTCAGAGTCCAGAGATCGCCTTCGTTTTATTTGAATGCTCTGCTTCAGTTCATCTAAGATCTCACAGTAGACTTCTGAGTTAATGGTTAGGTTTTGTTCAAGAAGCCTCCAGTAAATGATACCCTGGAATGCCAGAAGAAAATAGCCATGGATTTATTTGGATATATGGACTCTTTTACATTTCTTACTCTTTGGATGTCGCTCCCATCCCAACACTTTGCCTTCACATGTCCATTTAATCCATGTTTCATCTACAGTGAATCAGTCTAGGTATAAAGTTGTTGTGTCCATACTTAACAAGAGTATCATTGCAAATTCGGATTCGGATGCGGCCCCCATTGACAGGAATAATATTGTTGAACCATTTTTGTCATGTGTTCCCAAGTTGCTGATTGCGAAACACCCATATAGCTATTGCTATCTCAACAGTACTTGCACGTGGAAATATTCTAATGTAGTCCCTGACACCTTTATCAAACTCAGCATCCAAGCTTGGCCTCCCGCTTCGTTCATTGTCATTCAAATGAAAGTCGCCTTCTTCAAACTGCTTGATCCCTCTTTGGCATGTCCTTTTATTAACTGTATCACGACCACATGTTTCATTTATCTCCATTGCAATCGCTACTCCATCCAAATGTTTCATCCAACCATAATAAATAAGCATTCTGATATCTTGTCTTGAAAGATTCATTTTAGTTCACAATGTACAATCAATAGTTTGAATTTTTAATCTAATCTAATCTAATTTAATTTAAAAATCTATGAACTATAGTTTGAATTTTGAAATCTATGAACACCGACCATAAACTTCATATTCAAACTAGCTGAGCTGTCGCTGCATATAACGTAATTAAATATAAAACCAGTGAGAAATTTAAATAAAACTCACTTTTTCAAAACGAAAAAACTTTCCGATAGCACCTAATATTAATATTTACTTTTATTAATTTCTTGAGTTAATTAAATTCTTGGTATATTGCAAAATTGTTACTTGTAAAATTTTTTGGTATATTGCAACAACCATAAAACATTGGTGTAAACATGAACCAACTCAGAAATAAGAAGAGTGGATATTAAAATACCTGTATAATAGTATAAAAGAGATGCATTATTTAAAAAATCACTTAATTTTAAAACTCAAAATTTTAATATCACAGTTTTAAGAGTAGAAAAATTGTGGTTTTATATTAATAAATACCATTAGCTAATACATAGTATCAAACAATGTGAACAAACAATAAAGTTATAAACAATTTTATGATTGATAATAGTTATAGAGAAGTTTTCAAATAAAAATTTCAAGTTTATTTATCATCAATAAACATGAAGTATATGAAGGCTCAAAGTTTGCAGTCTGGATTAAAGACAGGTAAACCTCTTTAAATTGAAGTTCTTAGAGATTTACTAGGCATATTTTAGTGCGGTTTGATATGTCATACCAAGCACTACTGCTGGGCAAATTGCTTTTTACGGTTTCTGATAGATTTAAGTCACAGCAATTAAAAAGGGATGGAGTACAAATTTTGAGACCCTGGAACTCATTTTTATCAGCCCCCGACCAATTTTAGACAATGGGCCTCTGGTACAAAATTAGATTTACCAATAATGAACCGATTTTGACTTTTGATGTCTTATTGTAAGTTTTTTATGCTGCCGAATTAGACCTAAATCTATCAGAAACTGGAAAAAATAAGTTGCACAGCAATATATATCACACATGAGCTATTTTATGACATCAAACTGCATATTGTTTATTACTTTTAGCTTAAAAATGACTTTCATAGACCCATGTGGATGGTCATGAGAACAATTCCATCACCATGACTTTAACATTTACCATTTTTGAAATTTATAAAAATGGCTATTATATAAATGTAAAGAGCTGAGAATAGCTTATATTTTGTGATCCACATCAAAATTTTGAATGATTTGAAGAAAAACGTTTTTTGTTAAAAATCAGGGGAAAAAATATTTCCAAAAATTTTAAATAACAAAAATAATTTATAAAATTGAATTGCCTTAAAAATGTTGTCTTTAATTTTTCTAATTTTTGCAATTTTACAATTTTCTAATACTGAACTATCATCATGACAAAGTTCAAGCACATGGCATTATTGAAACTCTATATTTGGAAAGGGGGGCTGAATCAGCCCCCACCCCAGTATGTGAAAGTGTATAGGATTAAATAGCTAAATATATCATCTATTAATTAATCAATCTGTTTCAGACTATATTTACAATAACAAGTTTGATTAAATTATGCAATCTTTGCAGCAAATGTTTAAAAATGTATTGCAAAAAACAGTATAATTATTCTATATTATAAATGTCATTTTGAGGACTAATTGGACCTTATTTATGTCTCTCCTTTAATGATCCAGCAGGATGGATCAGACACTGATGAAAGATTGATTGGGCACCTCAATCCCAAAATCAAACCTCTATGGACTTTTTCTTCTGGGCTGCAATTAAAGATTGGGTGTATTCAAGGAAATCAAGAACATTGGTCCAACTGATAGCAGCAATTACAGCAAAACAAGGAATTGTGTGCATCTGCATGTGATAGTGTTCTCAAATGAATGAACTTGTGCATAGCACAGAATGGTTTGCAGTTTGAAAATTTACTGTAGAGTTCAGTTTGCTTCTATATTATTTATTGTAATTTGATTTTTAAATTTAGATTTACATTGTACTGATCATGTAATTTATGGAAGCTCAAAGGGTTCAGTCTGGAAATCTCAAAAGTCATAAATCATAAAAAAATATGACATGGAAATGATAATCCATTTTATTGAGTCCATAGATATTAATGTTTAGTGATGATGCCATGTCTTATCTGTATTCAAAAGTAATCAGACATAATTACCACTACTGGAGTTATTCCAACCTACACTGGGTGGATGATTCCAATGTGCAAAATGCTCCATGGGTAATGGTGTGGGCTGCAATGTGGGGAAATCAAATTATTGGACCATAAACATTTTTTCATTGAAAATTTTACAAAAGATACTTATCTGTTACATGCTTCAAAATTTGTTGTGCTTTTTCTTGATTACTTATCATTTCAAAAATGACACCAATTATGGTTTATGAAGATGGAGTACCACCATATTTTGGTCTGAAAGTTCATCCCCAAGACAATGGATAGGATGGTGAGGAACTGTGGCATGACCACCAAGATCCCCAGATCTCCCTCCACTAGGGACACTTGAAGTCAATTGTGTTCAACATCAGGCATATAATACTTGATGATTTGAAGGATAGAATAACAAATGAAATTGCCAAAATTAATGCTGGTATTATATAAAGAGCTCAACAATCAATTCTTCATTAATGCTGGAAATGTACTGAATAAGACAGCTCAATTTGAACAATTTTTTTATAACTTTGTATACTAATATTGTATATTTTGTGTATTTCCATACAAATGCAAAATTCTGACACAAGAAAATAAATTATCATTTGCCTATCATATTTCTCATATGATGCATGACTTTTGAGACACCCTGTATATGGTAAATCTATAAGGAATACAATTATAATGAGGTATAACTTGTAAATTCTAAAAATTAAAAGATTTACAAATTTAACCTTTTCCCAATGGGGTGATCAATGTTTGATACAGTAGAAAATTTGACTCACACAGCACATCACAGCCCATGATTCTATTTTTAGATTGGTTGGCTTATATTTTACTCTGGTTGGCTTATAATTTATGCACCTTTTCTATACCAAGTATTCAATATCTTGTTTATAATAATAGTGTAAAATTACTTGTCTTGTAAACAATAAATTTATCATTTCCTATAATTTAGAATAGTGCAATGCTAAATATTTTATATTGGTAATGTGCATAATGTAGGAAACTGTGAGAAAACTTATATTTATATATTTTTTCATGTAGAAATCTACATAAATTTAGTAAATGTATGATGGATTGTATCAGAGAAACACATAATTAAAACATTTATGTAAAATACAATAAAGTAAAATATGAAAATTGTCAAATTTTATTCAAAGTAATTATATTTTATCTTATTGTATTTTCCCTGAATATTGTTATAATATGATATAGATTTCATATATACATAACTGACAAAATTGTTCAATCTTCAGATGCAGTAGCAGATATATACCTAATTTTTCTGCAATAATCCTTACTTCTGCAAACATTATATTAGATATTTTTAGGAATAAAACATAAGATGTAAAAGTAAAATGTGTTCACAATTTGCTTTGGCTATTCAACTAGAGGATTGCTGACAATAAATCAAATACCCTAATGCTTGAGTAATATAAAAATCATTTTCTATATTTCTTTTGTTTATCCTATTTCATTTCAGAATATTTTTTTCTGTATTATCATATTGTTCTAATTTTTAATATTTAGGTATATGTATATATTTTAATTAGTATATAATTCATTATATGATTCCATTATTAAAATAAAATATTAGTTTTTTTTCCAAATAAAGGATTATTACTTACAATCACAATTAGAAAGAAAAAAATGCTATATCAATACAATAGTGGGTACATACAATAGAACAATATGACTTAGAATCCTATATACATATATTTATATATGCACATATGGAAAAATGGTCATTTACTATTATTTTATACATTTACTAAACTAAACTAATATAAATTATTTATGTTTTTATAATAACAGATGTTTATAAAATTAACGATTAGTATTATAAATATAAAGAACAAAGAAATCAACTGAAGTTCTCAATATTTTATACATATTGTATATAAGGCTGTAAAGGTGTAGGGGTTTTCCGTCAACTTGGAATTCCTTAAACTATCAACATCACAAACATTTTGAATTTTTCAGTGAATAGAAATGCAGATAACACGTTTTTAAAAATCTAAAATTTAACATACTGTAAATATTAAATAAATAAGTTTAAGTAAATCAATAAATCAAATACCCTAATGCTTGAGTAATATAAAAATCATTTTCTATATTTCTTTTGTTTATCCTATTTCATTTCAGAATATTTTTTTCTGTATTATCATATTGTTCCAATTTTTAATATTTAGGTATATGTATATATTTTAATTAGTATATAATTCATTATATGATTCCATTATTCAAATAAAATATTAGTTTTTTTCCAAATAAAGGATTATTACTTACAATCACAATTAGAAAGAAAAAATTGCTATATCAATACAATAGTGGGTACATACAATAGAACAATATGACTTAGAATCCTATATACATATATTTATATATGCACATATGGAAAAATGGTCATTTACTATTATTTTATACATTTACTAAACTAAACTAATATAAATTATTTATGTTTTTATAATAACAGATGTTTATAAAATTAACGATTAGTATTATAAATATAAAGAACAAAGAAATCAACTGAAGTTCTCAATATTTTATACATATTGTATATAAGGCTGTAAAGGTGTAGGGGTTTTCCGTCAACTTGGAATTCCTTAAACTATCAACATCACAAACATTTTGAATTTTTCAGTGAATAGAAATGCAGATAACATGTTTTTAAAAATCTAAAATTTAACATACTGTAAATATTAAATAAATAAGTTTAAGTAGTAATCCGAGAGATTTACAGACTGAAACCCTTATTGTTGCTTTAAGATTACCACTTAAAATAAAAGATTTACTGAACTCTTTGAGCCATTATATAATTCATGTAATTATAATTCTGTAATTATTGTCTTTATCTTTATAGTTGTCATTTTACTTTTTGCTCACCTTGTATATATAATAAAGTTATTATTTAAATGTTTAAAACTATTATTAATTTTAAATAACCTTATTTTTTAAACTTTTATAAATTCTGAAATAGAATTTTTTGGAAAAAAAACTGGTATACATATTTTTATAATTGTGTATAATATATGCACTTTACTTTTGTTGATTTTCTAAATTATAATATCAGTCAATTATATAATACTTTTAAAAAATATATATATATTTAAAATGTACATAAATATATAATTTGTGATTAAAACATTATTTTAACATACAAATATATATATAAATAGTATTGCAAAATTATTATAAGTTCAGTATACTCATAACTTTATAGCTATTGATAATGTATTTTCAAGGATGACTGCAAAACAATTAAAAGCATTCTAAAATGATTTCCAAAAAACAGACATCTGAATATAGAATTGAAATATTCAGTGTTCAAGGTAGTAGCATTTTTGAAATTAATTGACTCGGACTAGTAAGATATAATATCATAATTAAATGGTCACTACTTTTAAGATAAAAACAAGAATATTTATTTAAAAACGAAACATAATTGTTTGTCACAAAGCTAAGCGTATCTAACAATTTAAACAAAGATTTACTTCACAGCTAAAGATTTACTTCACAGTCCAGAGCGCATGAGGGCATGAGAAAAATCAATAAGAAAATAATTAATTCAATGTAAAATATAAACAACAATCTGAATAAAACAAAAAAAGTTCATGTGTGAAATATAATATATATATATATAAATAGATAAGATGAAATATAAAAATGTATAATTTAGAGCTAGGGGTAGAGATTTTAAGGTCGTCGTTTTCAATTTGTGAGTTAATTGATGCTATAAGTTCAGAGTTTTCAACGGATTCTCTAAAATTTGCATATGCATTTTTTTACAATAATATTAGCGATCGAGTGCATAATTTTCTCGGTCTTTCCTATTAATTAATAAAATACTTGAATACATTCTATTGGAATTGTACAATACTGCAATTTGGATATCTGTTTTGTCTGTATAAGGCAATTAAATAAAATATAACAAATTCAAAAATTAAATGCAATAAATACAATAAATATATTAAAAAACTTCTAGGAAATTTTTTATGATATCATATGGGTTTATGTATATATTTGTACGGTGCGTACATGTTGACCGAGCCAAGCGGATTACTGTATGAATATACATTACTTGAATACTTATAATGTTCTATATATAATATCGCTTAATTTATATTGTAAAATAGGATTCAGTCCGATTCATATATCCAATATATCCACACATATATTCAACCGTCCCTTTAACCCTATCCACACCGTGCTTTTATAATGCGCTCTTTGTACCGCGGGGGGGGGGGGACTACTTAATTAGCCCCCCTTCCATATATGATGTTTCTATAGTGCCAAGTGTATAAAATTTTTCATGATGATAGACCAGGATATTTTCTATTAAATATTTTTGCATATATTAGATAATAAATTATTTGTTTCAAAAATTTCTAAATATTTTTTATTTAAATATTTAAAAATAAAAAGTTTTTCTTCAAATTAATCCAAATTTTATGTGGATTCATGTTTGTTATAATATTATCTAGCTGATTATCACATAATGTGAGAAATTCAGTGATTTATATTTATTTATATAATTAACAGCCCTTTTGCCATTTTGAAAAATGCTAAATTTGATGGGATGGAAATAATCGTCTACCATGGGTCTATGAAAGTTAATTTTGCGCTAAAAGTAGTAAAACTTCATTATAAGAAAAATCACGAGAGCTTACTATTGTCAATTTGTTCAATATAAAATTCCAGCGAATCGCCCAACCCCCCTCCCCCTTTCTACTGTATATGGATAGGGTTAATTTACGTCAAAATCGTCTTCAAACAAATGAACGCCAAACAATCAGTGCTTCTCTTGACAACGTTGTTTTATGTTCAACAATGAATGGCTTGCTTATTCCTTATTCTTGAACCCCTGTAACGTATCTGTATGGATGAAGCAGTTAAATTGTTGTAATTAGCTATCGCTTCAAACATATAAGCTTACGTACAGTACTATTTTATTGATGACTTTTGATTACTGCGATAATAATTGTCAAACAACTTGGAAGTCGTGGTATTGTGAGAGTTATTAAAAGTTTGTTAATAATTGTGTAGGACAACTTTTCATTACATATTTTTATAACCCACGATTAAGAATAATCGGTTATCGGTTAAATTATACGATTTGTACTTAAAATTGACTGCAGCAGCCGTTGTCATATGGTAAGACAGTTTCTTGAGGTAACAGATGAATAGACTTCGACATTGACCAGCGTATAGGTATAGTACCTATGTTATTTCAACAAGGTAATTGAAATGTATTCAAATTTAGATTCTTATTAAAATTGTTTGTTATTTTTTGTTATTATAATTACAATTTATTGTATAATTAGTATTTTTGATATTGAATTATATTAATATTTTTATTGATTTGGCGATCTATATTACTAATTTGTGCCGTTATTACAATGTAATTTTTTGGTTCTTTATTTTAAATATAGTTGATGTTGTACAATTTTGTTTATTAATTAATTAAATCCATTATACTGACAATATACGATCTGGCTGAATTCATACTGGTGAATATCAAATTTTACGTATTATATCTGATCTGGGATCTCCTGTATAATAAATTTACTGAGAGCTCTTCAGTAAATTTTATATTACATTTGTTTCACAGGCCTAGTCATAATTTCTGACTATTTTAAAAATGTATTTAAAATAACCAATATTAAATAAAATATATTAACTAACTTATAAAATGTGTATAATTGTCATATAATATAAACAAATTTGTTTAAACATTATTGATCATATATTTATTTGGTTGAAAACAGACATATAATATATCAATTATACTAATGAAACGTCCTTACCGAAGCTGTCTGATTGATTTAGACACTGGTTTAGGAGAATCATAATCATATATATGTAAACAAGACATTCCGGCCATGCCACTGGTCATTTAATTCTGTCTGACTTTGATGGACAGTGATATCCGAATGAGACAGGTGATCTGTCATAATTGTCATTGACACTGGGGGTGGTCGGTCCTCATAGCCAAAACATTATTGAAACATGGTGACGGGCGGGCCAGACTTTCGTGTACAGAGAAGAAGGATCCCAGGAGATGGAAGCTGGCTAGCTATTAGGGGAGGACGGGGGAGGTGGAGGAGGTGAAAATACAGTAGCAACAGAAATGAGAAGGAGAAGACCACCCACAAAGCGTACGGTGGGTATGCTGACGAGATAAGGCTACCTAGCTCTGTGTTCGATCTCTTCAACTGGGTGTCCATCTCAATCAAGCGTCCTCCAGCCTCCTTCCAAACGTCTATCCATTTTTTCGAGAGTCGATATTATAAGAGCAAGCAAAACTACACCGTGTGCATCATTAGACTACACTTAAGCAAAGAAAATATCCGTTTCATTGAAGAATCAAACGCATTGCTTATAATACTCTGTCTGTTATTGCACAATGCATCTTCTGTAGTGGGAGGAGAGCGCTGAGGGTGTTTACCACAGCAGCTATACTAGAAGCCGTCACGGCTTCTTATTTCTAATAATATGGGGTGAAAACTTTCGACTATACCGAAATAGCGGAAGTTGCGTCCGTATATATGCACATAAACAAAACTTGTTGAGTTGTGCTTGAATGTTGAGAGTAACTGAGTGTCTTAAGTAGCAAAATGTAGAAGATGACCTTTTTAGGAAGAAGGGATGATTACGTTAATAATGACAGTAAATGTAGCACAGTGTCACCAACTGAAACGTTTTATTAGGAATTAAATATCATTTGGTTGTCAACTCATTTCATTCAAGAAATAAGGCCTGGAATTTACAGTACACACAAATGTATCATTTAAAAAGAAAATCAAGTGTTACTAATTAATCCGGTTAACCCTGGAAAACCTAGACGACTAGGTTTTAAATGATGAGACGTACGAATTTCGTGTTGTCTATATCTTCTA
Organism: Vannuccia rotundouncinata; assembly: GCA_034780395.1. Lineage (NCBI taxonomy): Eukaryota > Metazoa > Platyhelminthes > Proseriata > Coelogynoporidae > Vannuccia > Vannuccia rotundouncinata. The sequence goes on along the minus strand of JAUZNC010057651.1, from coordinate 38,226 downwards.
ATGTGTTAATTTATTAAAGTATTACATTCAAATCTGTACAACAGACGTATTTTGATTTTTACTTTAAGTAACATAATATTATAAGATTGAGTATTTTTTAATTTTAATATAGTCAATGTTTGAATATATTTATTAGTGAAAATACACATTTTAAATATTAGACGAAATCTATTCATTACGGGCCTACTTATATGTACGCTTTTAAACAATATTTATTTAATACTTTTATTGTTTATATTAGATCAATTAAACCTGTGAACTGGTTAGATCAAATATTTTCTTTTCAAACTTTGAAACATATCTCCACAACAAATTATTTAGGATCTACCGCTTATTTTTTATCTAAACTCCATCCAATGCGTGTGGGCTTTGTTATTATAATCCAGGATATGATATAATCATAAACCAAAAAACAACAATAATAAATGATATGTACTCTTATATAGTGGTTAGAGTCTTTTGTTCCCCAAATAATCTTTGTTGAAACTGTTGATAGATTTTTCTATATATATATATGCATAGAAAAAAACACGGGGGTTGAGTTTGATGAACATATACAAGAATTGAGATTTGCAAGGGATGAGGAAAGTTTTATCAAGCCATAAAACATAATTATACAGTTCTGCTTTAACGCCTTTTATTATTAATAAAATATCTATTGGGAGGCATATCATAGTGGTAAAGTATTTATATATAATACTTGGTATGTAGATGTTATTAATGCACCCTCTGATTTGCATTAAAGTACATACACAGCCATGTATACTCACTATACCCATTTATAGTTTTGATTTTTTTTGGCAACGTAGTAGTCCTACGCACGACAATATGGGGCTTTTACATTGTTATTGTTTATGTCTTTTTATGATAAATCATGTCTATCAGAGGCGTTAATTGTGTAACAGTGTAAGCTTTATCAATGGATCGATATCATTGATAATCAATATTGGACAGAGATTTATAAAAACAAAGTGGTTAAACAGTCCAAATTGTCGAACAATAATATAAATAATAGGTACGTTTATATTAATTGGGTGTAACAATAAAAAATAATTAATTTTAGAATGAATCATTTATGTAAATGGGATTTTAATTATAGCATGAAGAATTTATGTAAATGGGATTTTAATTATAGAATGAAAAAACTTTGATAATAGGATTTTCCAATTCAAAAATGTTGGATAAATTCGGTGCAGTACTTTATATTAAATCAATATACATTTTTAACACTCTGATTAATCGAAATATTATTTGAAAAAATATTATTTTTTAACTTTTAGATATTTTTTTGGAATGTAATGATTTATCATATTAAAATTATTGAACATAAAGGGATGTCCAAATGATTTGCAATCTAATTTACTATAATTTATTTTCATAAAATGATAATTTCAATTAATACCTATTTTAAATATTTTAAATCGAATATACACGAAAAAAATATGACTGATTTAGAGAATTAAAATATTGTAATTTAACTTTTATCACAATGTGTAATTCAAATATACTACATTCAATTACATTATTATGAAATGTTGATAAAAATATATTATTAATAAATTAATGTATTTATTAAATTATACTATTTTAATATATTAGTTGAATTTATTTATTTTTAAATTAGAATACACAAGTAACACATATTGACAATCTTTGATTTTAAATATAAAAATTAATCTTGATAATTTATAATAGGAATAGTTTTGGAAAATAATTGGTCAGCTGATTTAATTTTTATTAAGATAATTTTAGTGTTCCTAAATCGTTACTAATCATTGAAGTTAAATTAAAATTGATTAATTTACAACAACAATTGTTTTACTTTATTTTATAGAATATTTCAAATCTGAATTGGTAACGGTATAAATCTAAATAAATATTTTTCTATTACAAAATATGTTTTAATAGGCAGTTAGAATAAAACACCAAGAAAATATGTACTTTTAACCATTTCATTATTGATTTTTATTTTTATTTGATAATGATTCAAAGATCAATTAAACTATTTCTTCTAAAGTCGAGTTTTTTCCTACACCCTGGACCAATAAGATCGCAGATCACAAGTTTGACCATGTGACTCTGACCATTTCAATCTTAGCTGGAATTTTATCAGAAAATTCTCCCCAACTTTCGAAGAAGATTTTCATAAATTTTAATTAACTACTCAAATTGAGAATTGTTGGATTCGACAAATATATTTTATATCAAAAGTATACTCAAAACAATATCGACAAATTAATTTATAGTATACAAAAGATCAAAAATAAATTTTATTAAATAACTCCCGCTCTAAATAAAAAAAAATAATGACGACAACCTCAAGAACAATAGCCGATCAACTTGATGCCTAAATAAAATGCAGATCTCATGTCAACTCCGATATGCTCTCATTTTAAGGCTTCCGAGAGTTACGTGGCTATGACATACTGCATTTTATATTGCGGTTTTGGCGAAGGCTTCCGGCGACAAACGACGTACCCTGTCTCTCTCCGTCACTAGCTCTCTCGCGTTCTGGCTCTCTGCCGTGTGTGGTAGGTCTAAATCTCTCGTTGAATCTTACTGCGTAAGAGAAAAGTAAAAAAAAGGTAAACAAACTGGTGGAAAAATTATATAAGTCCGTCTCCGAGGAGAATTTCTTTTTTAATCGCAGATTTTGTAGGAACAACACCCGTGTAAAAAGTCTCAAATAATATTTTGGATGCGCTAACAATAAAATTTCGGTTTAAAAATAGTTCTCTCCCTCAATATTATTTTGTGATAAAATAAAAACGAACATTTTCATTGAAAAGTTGTTGTTTAGGCGAAAAGATTTAACAGCGTACCTCAACGGTTCGGGGGGCTGAAAAGGCACATTTATTTGCTGTCGAAATTCCGACTTTCAAAATTCAAGAGTCATGTATTATTATCCTCTTTTTGGCATTTCTATGGATCGTGTCTACGGACAAGTCACCATGTTCCTCTGTTTGACGAGTCTTATTGGCAGTTGTGCAAAATCGAAAAAATCCCCTCTCTTTACTGAGCTACCCATTGAAAACTGTGGTGAGTTTTAAACTGAGTTCTTCCTTTTTTATTTAAAATTAATAATGTTCCCAACAAGTTCATGCTGTCTTAATCGGAGAAGACTTATAGCAAATTAAATTTGTGCCTACATTAATATTTTTTGGTTTTTGTTAGTTGATTAAACTAAATACGATTTTATTATGATATATAATTTATTATGCTTATGAAAGCCGTCCGTTTAATAGTTTTTTCATTAACAAATAATGTAATTTATTTTGTAAAACATTAAAAGCATTTATGAATCCAGTATTTGGATCTGCTATATAATAAAAAGCTGCGACATATTTAAAAAAAAATTATGACATACATATAGACTATTACATTTCAAAACCGTATAAATGACTAAATTGGTAATAAATTGTTGAAATAAATAATAATTATGTGAGTTAGTTAATATCAAGTATAATTTGAGAATTTATAATTATATAAATATTATCAAATGTTACAGAATTAATTTTAATAATGTCACTGTAGCAATCTTATAAAGATGATGGATTTATAATAAATAATGTTAAATAAAACTGAATTGTGAATGGTCCGTGGATGTTAAATATTAAATATATAGTCATTTACATTTTATATTATTTAAAAAATTAATTTGATAGGTTTCTCAGACAAAACATTTCTTAATTAATGTTTAGTTAATGTTTAATTAATCTTAGTTTAAAATACTTTTTAGACATGTCTAATAGCATATTAAAAGCTAAGCAATACATAGAGAAGTCCCATAGTGTGCAAAAAGTAGACACTATGGAGCCAATAATAAAAAGACCGAGATAACCTCATTTCTCCTGAGAGCTGATTACAAATTGTTGTGATTCATGTCATGGGTTGTCATGTTTTTTTATTATTACTTCTGATTGAATAAGTGTTTGAATATTTCCAAGATGACGTAGAAGTGTGATGCATTGACGTGTTTTGATCTATGGATCATTCAACATTACCACCGTGTAGTATTTAGTTATAGTAAAGAGCACGTGTCTAATAAGGATGAAATCAGCTTTTAGTTTCCAACCTAATTTGTGCACATGTATTAACTTGAAAATATCATATACATACCCACAGAAATAATCAGAATTTTATTTTGGGACGGAGTAAAGTTCATATATATACATACATCATGCACATTGAGATTAATTAGGAATATTAGGAATACCATCATTTATAGTTTTTGTGTTGGTCTAAATCTGTGCCTCTTCATTTGGTTGCATTAGACAGATGTGTGAAATGTATATTATAAATAAGAGTTGTAATTAAAATCTGACTCATTCACTGATTTCCGTCTGACAGTAAGAAATCTTCATGAAAATTTGGGATCAAAACACGTCAGGAAAAGCATGTTTGAAAGAGAAAAACCTTTTCGCATAAATTATACTCCCCCCAATTGATGGATCTAAAAATAGTTTGATGAAGTGCAATTTTGCAAAACTTTGATATTTACTCGTTGACGTAAATTTATACTGAAGACAACATATTCTTCCATTGACAGAAGCTGACTCACCCAAATTTTGGCATCATTTTTTTCTAACAAATGCCAAAACCAAATCATATATATATATATTTAATTATTGCACAAAACTATAATAGAGTACCTATACTATGAGAAGAAAAATAAAAATGATAATAACGAATTGGCATAATTATGTCATTTAGAAATTAATTTGAAGCATCTCTGATAAGTGGAATATTTTTGTATGTTTAAAAAATTGTTTGTAAATTTAAATATCATATTTGTTAATTATAAGGTATAAAATGGAATTTCTGAATTATAATAGATCATATTATCTGAAATAATAGATATCTTTAAGAGATATTTACGTAATTTAAAACCTCATCCGCAATGTCCTTTCAGATCAATTTGTCCTGATTTGACATTTTTAAAAACACAAGAGAAAAAAACCCTGTAATTTGAATAGTTTTTTTTAAAGCACGCGAAATTTTATTAAACTCCGTGTGTGGCCAATTCTCTTCGATGCATATAAAAGGTCTTGAGGTTAAAGATTCATATTAATTATTGAGTTTCCACTGCATTTAAGCTGTACTGTGTGTAATATGTACCTTTAACCCAAAACATTTTCGCCAAATATGCGTGCTACAGTGTGCTTTCATTAAATTTACCAATACATGTTCATATCACGGCGGTAGACTATGGCACGGGCGATTCCCAGTATCATGTTGTGAAAGGCTAGACCCATTGGAACCCGAATTGTAAAAAATAACAAAATAAAATTATTATATTCAATTCCAGGAGTGATTTCTGTATTATAAAGTGGTCTCACTTGGAGATTTTAACTTAAACACCGAACACAGGGTGGTAAGGGAAGTGGATTTAAAAAGTACAGAGAGACTTTAATATAAAAATATCTCGTCGATGTATTTATAAATATTTGTTTTGAACTTTTTGCAGTTATGATATTTTTGCAACTATTTTGTTATTTAGATTTTATCCCCTCAAAAGAACGTCCTATTGAAATCAACTCGATTCGCATCCGCTATGATAACATGCGAGTCGATCAAAACTGGATCAAAGCACGATTTCAATATTCTGTGAATTTGCGAAGGCCCCTCACTTCTTTTTATGATCTGCATATAGAAATTACCCACAGCAACTTCAGGCACATTTCCTACAAATAGTGAGTGGTTGAATACATTTTAAATGTTTACAAACTAATATCTAGAAATTATAATAATTGACTACAAAAAACTAATCAAATTATTTAAAAACTGATTCAACGTTATATATATATATATAAAGAAACATTTATGTTATATTGGTGTAATGTTTCCACTTTGGGTTTTATATCGTTACTGAGAAAATCAGTAGTAGACTGTGTTATATCGTCTGTGTTTGTGTATGGGTCGGGTTCAGGCGCGTATCTTACCACAAAGGCGAGGGTACAGGCCAACCAAAACAAACCTTGGAACTGTGCGACATGGAAAAATTATTTTAAAAAACTGCGGTTATTTTTAGGATGATGAAATATCAGCGGGTTATAACTATATGACACGTCAGTACACTGGATTTAAAAAGAAAACAAATTAATGCTGACCAAAAACACGATTCAGAGATTTTAAATAACACATAACCTTTAGTGTATAGTCATTGGAACACATGGAATGGATTTTGTAACATTTGTTATCGAGAAAATTATAATAACGAACTTTGGTTCATTAATTGTTATTATTATTATTAATTTTCAGTCAAATTAATGACATTTGCAAAGACTGGAGTGGTCTATCTTCCAAATGTCAACGCCGAAAACGTCGTTTCCGTCAACGCAAGTCTATCTGCCTCTGCCACATGCCAACAGGACTCTACTCCCAAAAAATACGTATGAGCTATCAGACGCCTAAGCTACTCTCAGCAATGGTCGTTTCGCAAAAGGTAATTAACTGATTGTATTAATTAATGCATTATGCAATAATATTATATATAGAATTTACATTACTTTATTCAACACTGTTTTAAACACTGTTTCCTTGAAATAATGAAACTATCTGTCTTTTTCATTTCAGAAATTTTCAATTAGAATAACTTTGCAGATACGAGATCGAATCACACAAAAGAATTTGATGTGCTACACAATTACAGATGTACCAATTGTCATGTTGTGATGTTATAGAAAACAATGGTTAATTAAGTCAGCAGATACTATCATATCAGAATCCACTATAGTTCAGTTGGCCTATTTTATTTTTATAGACAAACTGATTGTAAATATATATCATTATATTATCATTAATACATAGTTGAATAAAAACATTAATATTCTAAAATCTTTCATCGATTATAACATTTCAGCAAGATTTTGTGCAATCAATCACTCATTTAAAAATTCAATAATGAATTTTTTTTTGTTATTTAGTTTCTTTTTGAAATGTATAGTAAGAAATATTCCAATTACAATAAAATAAAATTTGTTTCCTCAAGGCACTAAAGAAAACATTCAAAGGCAAATCTTATTTTAAAAACTCCAAATATGTAAATTAAAAATGGTACAATTAAACACATTTGAATGAAATGTGTTTATTATTTTGTTCATCTGCATAGTTTCACATAATGTAGTTGTTACACGTTATCTTTCACAGCTAATTTAGAATTTATTATTAATTTCTCTAGAAAGAGAATTTTTTATAAATGCATATAATATCGTAATTGCATGTTTACCGTATATCAATGTGTACAGTGATGACAAAAAATAACTTTTATATCTAGATGTATTTGAAATTGTACAAAGAGTTTCATACTACTTATGAGTAATAAATATAATTGATTTCTATTACTAATTGACAAAATGTGTTGAATTGATTTTATAGACATATTTTGTCCCTTTGCTTTTATTTGCTCATCTTAAAAATTTTATACAGCACAATTAAAATAACCATTTAGAGTTATTTATCGAAAGAAATTTGTTATCGTGTATTTTTCTAATTAAACATTCTAGAAATGATTATATGATCTATATAGAATTCAATAATAAAGTTTTGTATCCGTTAATCTTGCAATAAAATAAGCTATTTCTTTATATTTCCGTAGTATAATTAAACTTAAATAGTATATATTAAAGTAAAACAAATTGTCTCGATTTAAACCAGCACTTCCAAATTCCTTTTTATGGTTACAGATTAGTTTGTTAAATACAGTTAGACAAAATCCAATAAGTGTTGTGAAACATTTCATGTTAAAGCTAAACTATTTTTACCATATGTTTTACTTTTAAACCTTTCCCAATTACCTGAAATTAATTCCAAAACGATTAACGGAAAATAATAACAATACGTCCACTCGGACAAGCGAAATTTTTGTTGAGGCCGGTTATTACCTATAACGTATATAAATGAGTGTTAAAACATCTCATAATTTATTATTTTGTTAGAGAATCTACTATCATATAAGATGCAATTTTCGAAATTTAAGGATTTTAAAGCTAAAACATTATTTAGTTATATAATTAGTATTATGAATAACAGACATCATAAATAGTAATAATGAAATTAAAAGATAATTGCCAGCCCTGTTTATTATATATCAATATTTTTCGACCTTAACATAAATAGCGTTACTGGAAACAGTTATTTGGCAATTCTAATCGGAAATTCAAATAAATGAAACGAGATTAGCACGAAAAGTTTATTGCGGATCACATTTCTTTCAAAAATGTATCTTTTAAAAATTTATCTCGATCTAAATTTTTGACTAATCAAGAAATTTTTCTAAATCGTGATAAAAAATATTTATATAGAAAACAAATAATCAATAAGTATTTGTGTATTATCTCCGAGTGTTCCGTTCACAATAATATTGTACAGATACAAGAATAGGAAGCTACCGTATAATAAACAACGAATTGCAAAGAATGAACTGTAGTTTATATCGTACGTGTTTATATAATAGTAAATTAATAATAACAATAGTTGGATAATGGGCAACAGGGAATCCCTTTAAGAGAACAGATAACAGATAACAACTCATGATTTTAATCTCGTGAATGCGAAATAAATATAAGATATATCTTAGACAATCTTAAACTTTAATCCTAGACAATTCTTTTTAAAAATATATTATTTCATGTAATAATAAAAATGTAATATATAGTGATTGTATTTGTAGTTAAAGTTGAAGTTAACAAATTCATATTGTTTTAAATCGTTATTATAATAAGAAAAGAACAGTAACTGGGGGCTAAACTGTATAGCAATATATACAAGGTAGGAATATGAATACATTTTGGCCTTTATGAGTTAAAGAATAAGACTTCTCTGTTGAATATAAAGAGACACAGAAGAGGCAAGTTTTTAGACAAAGAGAGTAAGCCTTTCACTTGATAATGGAGTCACCAATACTGCTATTAACACAATAATTAGTAGTTGTAGAATATATTATAGATAACACAGGTAAATTAGTTTTTGTGTGCGGTTTAGTGTAGATAAATTAAGGAAAGGAACTATAGTTTTTAAGTAAAAGCATAATGGTATAAATAAGTTATAAATGGTAGCTATACATATATCAAATGCGATTATCAAATGTAAGTAATCTTCCTACTAAACATTTTATATTCATCTATTATTATTGTTAAATAAATAGTATATTACTTGAAACTGGATCAGTAGTATGAGTATTTTTCACTTAATAATTACTAATAAAGAGGTTGACTAACAAAACAGTAACATTTTGGTTCCAATTCATTTTGGGCAAATAATTAAATGCAATCTACTGTAAATTAACCATATTATAATTGTATATAGTTAACCTTAGCTTAATTCTTTTATTTTACGCCACAAAAACTATTACAACCAAAATATATTGATCAAGGGGCAACGTAGATTCTCTAACAGATTCAATTGATCGCTTTGTACATAATAAGATATAGAAAATAAATTGTGCAGCATGAAGGTAGCACAGATGTCACAAATAATTGTACAAAATTACATAACACAGTATTAGAAAATCATTGAGGGAAGAGAGAAAGGAAAGAAAACTAATCACTAGATAATACTCCTCCTCTCTTAACGTCATTCTGAATAATATACACAACAGGACTCAAAGTAAAGCAGAAGATACATACGAGTAATTGAATTGAATGCAAAACAGTTAGATAAATAAGTACATATACTATCATAATAGATATAACCGAGCAAACACTTGACACAGATCAATAAACTTCGATAGTTTTGATTCACTTGTTTCTAGTTTGTGTGTGTGTGTGTGTATGTGTAAATAGGTGTATCTAAAAGTATTGTTGAAAGGACTTGGCCGGTTGAAGTGAAGATCGATCGAAATTCACTATTTCATCTTTTTATTTATAGTTTGTATTTGGACGCTTGTTGATTCAAGGCTTGTAGATGACCCTTTTTCCCTTTGCCCTTTCCATGCTGAATAGGGGGATGAATCACCTCGCTGAAACGGTGGAAAATATATAGGTTTAAAACTACTCATAAGTAGTATATCATTAGCTATATTTATAATCCGATCGTTATTTAACTAACAATAAAGCAAATTGTTTTGTGTACTTTTTCCCCAGTTCGATAGCAAGTATAAGATTACAACCTTATTCATCAGTATGTGTTTATTCAACAATTATTAAATCGCTCGCAGTATGTAAGTAAATTAAATGAAAACCATTGTAGAAATATTTTTAGGAATCAGCTTTCTAGTTTAATATAATGTATAAAGATGATATCTATAATGTAAGTGACATATTAATCTAGTTATTATATAGTATAATAGTTAGTATATTAATCAGCTATTACTCGTTATTCAGAATAAAAGTCCTAATAAATACATTATAAACTTATAAAGACAGACTATTTAAAAATTATAGATACTATCACGAGTGAAATGAACTTTCATACAAAAAATCTAAAGAATTTTTACAAAAAAAATAAATACCGACAATTGCTGTACAAATTTATGCATAATCGATAAAAGTTGGTTATGTTTAATTATAGCTTTAAGAATATTCCTATATTACATGTAATATTACTAGTAAGTAGACATTAACATAAACAAGGTTAATTGCTTGAAAGAATAATTTAACTGAATAAGGATGGATGTCAACAGAATATACATTACCGTACTTACAATTTCTTTGAAGATATAAGAACTAAATAGGAACAAAAGTTTACCTGAATGACTCAAACGATAATGTTTCAGATAAAATATTGAGTATACAATAAAAACATAATATAGTAATACATAATAACTAATAGAAACATACTAAAAAAACTAAAATCAACAGTAAAATATTATATAAATAACTTTTGTGCCCATTGAGCAAAAACATTCAATTATTATCCAGATGAGTGATGTGATAAAGTATATCATGCTTTAACACATCATGTTTTATGCTTTATAACTGAATTATTTTATAATTGTATGTGTTTTAATCTAATTAACAGTTAAATATGCGAACATTGATATTCAGCGAATATATAAGTTACATTTCAAAGTTTGATAAAAAGCAAACTTTTACACAGTTCTCAAATCTAAAATTGACGAATTAATTTGTTTAAATTGTCATGAAATTGTATTTGTTCCTTAATAGGTCGAATACAAACAGAAATGAAGTCATAAACTAAACATGTTAGGAGAAGATGTTAAGGCAAGCAACACTGGACACAATTAGCTGGTAATTAAAAACGGATTTATCCGATAAATATCGACACTGCAAAACATGAAATTAAAGAAGACAAGCAAAATGTGAGACATTGCTGGAAGTAGTAAGAAATGTGGTATATCTGCAACTCGAACTCAACAAGAGCAAAATATTATTTTAAAAATTTTAAAGCTTGCCATTTACATTTAAACTTATTAAGATACATTACGTGATATACATAATGGATAGATTTACTGAAACATTAAAAATAATATTTAATAATATATTACTGGACAAAATTAGGCAATGAACCACAGGTAACCACATTTCCCTTAACCACTGCACCGACATATTGAGCTAGATATTACAGAGAACAGTATAACATCAGAGTGTGGTCAGTAATAACAAGGACAGCGTCATGGTAACGTGTTGCGTTTTAGAATAGATTGCAGTTTTTAATAAGCTTTCAATCGATTCTGAATCACTATGAGCTACCATGACAACCGTAACTATTACTGTGGTCTGACTATATTATACTCTCTCCTCTTATTGGTTAATACTACATAGAGGGGAGGGAGAGAATGAGAGGTGGCGTAGCACGCGCGATAGAGGTTACCTTCGGGCTGGTGGTAACAGTTCTTCACTGGCCTCGTCATACTGGGTCAAACTGAATTAAGGTGGACCCGAATGATAATAGGAGGTAATTGTGACGACAAATTTACAAGTTTTAGACATTTTTAATTATAACAAATGATCTAAATACTTGTCGGCCATAGAATAAAAGAACAATGCTAACGGTTTTATGTCAGGAATAATGACTGATTTCATTTCTTTAACTCGAGTTAATAGAAATCTTTTTGTAGTGAATGCAATAAACATATACTAGAAAATCTTTTGTAATTTTCTAAGATAATCGAACATTTCCCCCCGATCAGACAATGAATCAGTCTGTGATTTGTTATCTGTTCAACCATAAATCACTGGGCAGAAAGTCAGTCCGCTTTCTGTGACCACCAAAAATAAAAGCTCTTCTAGAGCATTCCATGAGAACACAGGAAATGTTCAATAAAGACGACTTGATGCAAATTATTACCTGTCGCATACCATTAAAAACACAAAAACAAAAGAAAGAACCAAATGTTGGACAGCATGGACATCGTATGAAGACTATTTTAAAAATAAAATAAAAATCCACAATAACAAAAGGATTGATTAATCAATCTACCCGGTCAACAAAATAGAACTCACATATCGTTGTAGGCAGGGGGTGGATAGTTCGGAGCGGAGGGGGTCAGAGGAGGCCCAATACTAGCAGCTATGGAGTTGGGACCCGGGCCCCCGCCCCCGCTTCTAACGGCCACCGAAACCATCTCATGGTCGTTATTATGCGGCTGTTGGATGATACTGTTACGGTTGGCAGCGGACCTGGTCGCCCTTGACGGGGGAGGGTGGTGTTGATGCGGCAACTCAGAGGACGTGGTTGGGCGAGGAGCTGATTTGTGACCGACGCGGGGCCGGTTAGGGTTGGACGAGGGGGTGTGAACGGCACACACCTTGACGAAGATGATCATGAAGGCGATTACACCCAGCGCGATGAGGATGACTCCCCACCAGTATTTCTGTCAATTTGAGTCACAGTGTATGAACAAAACAATCTAGCACAGAGATGAAACACCCACGCGGAAGACGCGGAAGGAAGGCTTACGGTAATCCAGGTTTTGATCTTGTTCAGCATCTGAGGATTGAAGATAAGATTACGAAGCCTGGCCAGGGGACCGTCAGCATCCACGGAACGACACCTACTGAAGACGTCACAGTAGCCCCGATAGTTGTCGCAGGGGGCACCAGCCTTCAACTGGATGCCCTTCCCATTGCGCAGGAGTTCAGCCGTCAATTTCGGATACTTCTCGCGTAAATTCTTGTCCTGATACAAAGTTGTTGAAGGCCAATTATTAATAAAACAAATGAACTCACGAGGACAGTTTTATTGTGTACGATTATCGACAGTAATTCAATATTTCTAGGTTTAATTACAAGCTTCGGAAAGGTGTGTGAATACATTCCGTCGTACCTTTTCTAGCTCATGGGTGCTAATGCAGGGAGAGTCGGTCTTGTTTTCCTTACAGGCAACATAGCACATCATGGTGTCGGATATTTTGTCGCCTCTCTTGAGAGAGCACTCATGCCAGCCGGGGATGCGCTCACAAATGGAGCCAATACATTCTCCTCCCTTGCAGACGCGGGTGTGTTCCTAGAAGAGAAAGGGAGGCTCGATTAGGGTGAGAACCACAAAAACAAATTCAACGTAAGCAGGTATGATTGTCAATCCCAAACAAATTAAATGTGAACGCAATTTAGGACGTGACATTTACAACCATACCATTGATTTGATACTTACAAATAGCTTCGCAGTTCTATGTCCGCCATATATAGCTAGGTGAATTATAAACACAGTACTGCAATAACAACAGAAACAACTTTATAGTCGTAATGACAGAGAGACTAGACTGTCGGAGGTTAATGAACTGCATATTGGAAAACCATAATAACATGACAATACAAACCTGCAATACACAAATAATCAAATACAAAAAGAAATTAACATAACATGTAAAATATGCTCCGGGTCAAAATCAAAAATGATTGCACATTTCTTGAAATAAATAGAGTTTCCTAAATATTCTGCGCAAACGTATGTACCTATCTGGACATGACGTCAAAGATATACCTACAAACAGTTGAAACAGTAAATACACTTAAAACTAAACGCGTTTTAATGTCGTTGTCATTGTGGGCAGTAGATACATTAATTTTAGGT
>JAUZNC010057651.1:0-18288 GCA_034780395.1 Vannuccia rotundouncinata | reverse complement strand
ATAAAGAAGAAACACATTTAGCAGATATCTTAATGTAACAAGTCTGAGTTGTTTGAATCAACAACAAATGTCAACATAATATTTAAATCGTTTTATATTCCAGACTAGATAGTTTAAGGAACTCACTTTGAAGACCTGGTCAACCAGCCGCGCTATAGAGTCCCGGGAACAACTTGAGAACTGATTGTTGTTGTCCTTGTCACCACTGGTGGCGCTGGCAAACATGATATAGTTACCCCTGGGATTGTCCTCATTCGGGACACACTCGCCGTGGTCCTTGTGGTCGTCATCGTGTTTGCTCCCGAAGTTGTGACCCATCTCGTGGGCGAAGGTCAACTGCGACACTTTCAGGGCAACCTGATCAATCAATACCGATCAATAATCAATTAATCAATGCGAATCCTATTACATTGAAATAATCATCATGTTTAACGATTGCATTTATAATAATGATTTTCAGTAATCAATGTTTACAATAATTCGAAGGGTCTCATACACATAATTTAAATAGAATATAATATCAGTGACAAAAGTAATCTGAACACTTGCTAGTCTACATGCAGTATTATTCCTAATAACGTATAAACTGCGTAGGTGCCAACAACCAGTACAACAGTAGAACTAATAATAATTGTGCAACAATATAATACGGTACACAAATGTATCCAAAAGAAGTTGTATTTAACTTAAGTAAGTAGGTAGGCTATAATCTATCCTGTATATAACCCAATGTAAACTTTAGGAACATGTTGTGTTGACTTCTTTATACTAAACGATACAAAAAGATTGCAAATGCAAACATCTTTAAACTCGGCGACATTCCAAGACTCACTCTCGATCTAAAAGCTACTCAGGGGGAAAAGAAATTTGCCAATACCTTCCTGTATCAATTTTGAGTGATCTAGTTGATCTGCAAGTTAAATAAACAAAGTAGACAACAATCGAATGATAAAAATCCTGCTTGCAAAATTATTTCTGGAACGTTTAAGAATGTGGTGCGTGTCAATCGTGTCAGTTTTATACAAATAATACAGACAGATATTGCATCGTATAGATTGAAGTACGTATAACAAGTAACAAGACCCATAATATGAGTATTGTGCAATCAATACAAACGACTAAAACGGCCATCCTGAAAAATATGTGTCTCACAAAGATTGCTGTAATATCTAGATTATAGAAAAACAAACTCTTTTCATTTTTAACGGGGAAATTCTTGTGGTTATCAAATGAAAACCTGTTATCGAAGTAAACACTCAAGCATTCAAGACAAGACAAAATTGGTGCATCAATTAGCAGATATAATTGATTGACGACCTTTTTTAAGTTGGTCAGCTATGAACAAACGATACTCTTGCTATTCGTGTTGATTTTGAACCAGCTATAATGACGTGACACTAAAGTTAAATGGTTGAGCAAGTTTATAAACTATAATAAATTTAGAATTGGTATAACGAAAGAAGAATACCATTCGAGACAGGAGTGCACTAACTTCGACGGCTCTAAAAGTTCATGTTTAATTGTAACTGTTACTAAATATAATATTATCGTATGTCAAAAAATATAAATAAAATCTTTTAAAAATAATGTTAAAAGTAATATACTGCATACATCTGCACTAATAATAATCAATTGAGGATAACAAAAAACCGCTAATGAATCATGGAACGAACATAAACTCTGTGAAAAGTTAATTATCACTAATCAGGACAACGAAATAATCATACCTACTCATATTCTCTCAATTCTATTTGCAAACACGGAGTGGGTACATGACGGATAAAGACAAAGCTGGTTTCAAGGACAAAGGAAGATGATGACTGAGACTAAACCCTTTAGAGGTTAAGGATGATTAATTCTAATAAGCTTAGGCATAAGGTAAACAAAGGACGCATTTAAATTTTATATAAAATTCTAATGCTGAGATATTTGGGCATCCAATGTCAGTCAAACACATATTATAATTACCGATCTATGGTTAACTTATGAAATCGATTCATGCGATTATGTTTAATAATAGCTTGTTGTGACAGTTTCTGGTATATTGCACGTATATAATGTTACAGTAGACACTATCGACAAGGAACTACTAAGTACAACTAATATGTAAATGCTATAGAAGATAACGACAAATTATATTCTCACATAACCAAGCGAAGTAGTGCTATAATCTGCTGATTTGTTTGTTGAATTATGTAAGTTTGTAAATATTTATCCAGAGAATATAAAAGGTTACAGTTTAATACTATGAAAAATATTCGATACTCCAATACATAATTATATCTACATAAAATCAATGTAAATTCAATAACATCAAACTGTTTACACAACCAAAACTTTAATTTATCTATATATAATATAATAAATATAAAAAACCGTGGAAAATTACCATCGAATACAAGGTAAAGAAATATTTTTTAGAAATAAGTATATTATATAAAAAATATCCATAGAATAATCTAATAAAACCAGAGTACCTAGAACAATCAGCTAAAAATTCTCTCTGACAATTACAAAGTCGACATTATAAACACTGAAGTTTCCAAGAATGTATAAAATAATTTTCCTTAAATAGTTAAAATATCATTCGATCCTATTGAACTTTGTAAATAGCAGAAAATCAGAAAGCGCTGAGTGTATTTTGTGCATTGTTATATAATATACGCATTTTGTACAGGTCTGATCGTTGGAAACCTTGTCAAATTTCCATACATCAAAGGAGTACCGCGCGTCTATCTTTTGTTGTCGATAATGTAGGTGGAAATATCGGTCATTAAATAACACAATTCAAACAAATATTAACTAATCGATAATAGTTGTGTCAGAAATACACGATGACCTTTCATCACATAATGTATAGTTAGGTACCTGTTTTGTAGGCTGTATAGCCAGCCACCGCGAATAATTATAATACCTCATTGCTTTGGCTATTATAGGGGATTACAACATGATAATTATTATGGTGGGGAATATTTTTAATACCATTCAAAGTAATGTTACAAACTTATACACTAAATATTTGAAGACAGTAGGTGTATCTGCAACATTGTTTAACTGAAACATGCAAGCCTTCTGTCTTAACACCATCTTGTGCGAGCAGATTAGACAAATGATTAATACTTTAATACTCTGATTAAAATGAAATGCTATTCAAATTATAACTATTTGAGAATTGTAATCGGCAAAATTAATAATACATCAATCACGTTAATAATGAAGGATGCTATTTTATAATTCCTTTGATTAAATAAGATAAAAATCCACTTGATTACATACGTATGGTATACCATAATTATGTTGTCTGACTGCCAAAAGAACAATCTAATCTTGAAAATATCAGCTGTTTAAAATATCCATAAAATTGATAGCGAGAAAATGCATTTTCCTTCAGTTTTTTAAATGCTAACGAAGTCAAATCTATTCAGCATCCATGCTATTATCGACACCGCATCAACTCACGTGTGATCCATAGTTGAGCAGTGTGACAATTCCGGTATTAAGACTCTTCTGGATATCCTGCGAGCCCTCCCTCATCATCCTAAACCGCTCACAAATTCCGCCAGAACCGCCGGGCTCTGCTACCCATGCCAGCCCCAGAGTGCCGCCCGAGAAGTCGCGATAGGTGAAGACGTAAGCCAGACAGAAGTCGTTATGGTTGACGTAGGAGTTGAGGTTGAGGAAATTAGTCACGTCGATGTTGGCCGAACAGAAGGGGTTGGACACCCCCGGAAGACAGTCGTCCGTTGTGTTGATCCGGATACGATCCACCCGAAAACTCACACCTTTGTAGTTGATAGTTTTCTACACGAGAGTTGTCAATTAGAAGGTAGAGTTAAATAATTCTAATCAATTATGTAGATCTGACTGTAAAGTAAAAATAGCGCATACAAGAACACTAAGGTATTCATGATACCACAAAAGAA
This sequence comes from Vannuccia rotundouncinata, assembly GCA_034780395.1. NCBI lineage: Eukaryota > Metazoa > Platyhelminthes > Proseriata > Coelogynoporidae > Vannuccia > Vannuccia rotundouncinata. Next base: position 14,365 of record JAUZNC010057651.1, on the reverse strand, counting down.
TGAATACACTGATAAAAAACCCAATCAGGCAAAAAATTCTTTTTTGGATTAATTCTGAAGATATTGAAACTATACAGAGATCATAATTTTGTTTTATTCAATAATGCCGACAAACCAAAGATAATAAAGATTGTTTAACTAAATCGATAAAGTCGTTATAGAAATAATACAAACGGACAACAATATTTTTTATAAATTAGAAAAAAAGTATCTATTAAAATGTATTATTATTATTTAAAATAATTTTTTTCAAACTTTTGAACCTAAAACTATTTGAAACATATTGTAATCATCATAAAAATTGACATAGAAAATAACTTTCGCTTATTCAATTAACTTAAATTCAATTTTGCTTCTTTAATAATCCAACAGTAATTCTTAAACAGATATCGTTGATGATAAAAAGAAAATAATGGAAATAACAGACTGGCTGTTTCAGAACTGATGTCAGTTTCACGATAAGTAAATATCCTGACCTCTTCCATCCTAAAGGGCGAAACACGGAGAATCTCATTTTGTAAACAGCCATTTATAGTTACGTGTTTAGCTGGAGAGGGTATGACATTATGAAAATCTGCATAGCATAATTAAAAATAATATCTTACTTATATCAACTTATTGAAGAAAGGCATTGCCGGATACACAGCATACACAAGCTATATAATAATACAAATCATATAATTAAATATTCAATTTCTAAGTTTTAGCTAGATTAAAACAAATTTTAAATATATTATAAAAATTAATTAGATAAATATCAGTATAAAAAAGTAGACCTTATCTGTCAATTCGATACTATAATTTTTTTTGTTCTCTTATTAAAATAAAAAGGACTAACAAAACGACATAATATATTAATAAGTTTAAATTGTATTTCTATTAAATATTACTTACAATTTAACATCAAAATATATATGTATTCAATCAATATCTTAAGTCGAAAAATACCTAAACCAATCGAATTTTTTTAAAACGTTCTAAAGTTTAATTTACTTTTGAGATTACCTATTTTAAAAAATAAATAAATTCCATTTATTGACATGTAGTTTAAATCTTTCAAGGGGAATGACTTTACTTTATATTTTTTAAACCTTGATCAATATTGATGTCGTTTTAGTTAGATGATGAAGTTTCTCAAAATGCCAATAAACAACTTAACAACCATCCAAACAAGACCTTGGGACGCAGTACGTAGCCGCATAGTAAAACCAACATGTATTTGCTAAATGGCATTGATTATTTGACGCAACATTGAACTTTGGAGAGTTATGTACGCCTTGGAATTTTTTCTCCGTTTTAATAAAAATATTTACAACTATTTAAAACGTTCAAAATCGAATAAAAGTTAAAATATAATCATCCTACGAAACTTTAATCAGAACTAGTAAGTATAGGGCATGAAAAATGTTATTTCTCAATGAGAACGTATTCTATTTATTTCTATTGGAGTAATGGGATAGAAAGGCACATAAATGCAAATTAAAATCCCGTATTTTGGAATTTTATTATTAAAGTAGTGTAATTTAATACCGGGAATAGGTTTAATGACAATTAAACCAGAATATGTAAGTACGTACCTATACTATTGGTAGATTTTCAGGACAACATTTTTAATAAATGTAGATATGTAGTAAGTATACATTGTATGCACTCGTGACCGCGAAAATTGCGTTTAATATAATGAATTAACTGAGAACTTGATTGAAAAATAATATTATTTATAGATACTAGCATTACATATGACGTGATACCAATACACGAACATAACATACACTTGCGGTAAAAAATCAATATCTATACATACGGCCATTATCTAATCAGTGTTGGTATACAAGATCCGCTCTGAATATAGATAGATCCACACAACCAATAAATTAACACGCATTCTGGCCCCACATTGTATAAATAGATAAATATCAGCCGCAGTTGCAAGTACCTCATACCGAAGAAGTGCCAACCGAATCAATAACAGCTAAATGGTCACCGGGGTGTATACCAGTGTCAATCAAAAAAATATTATTTCCACCGACAAATTATAGGCAATTGATTCTATAAATATCAACATATATATTCCAAATCTCTACACCACGAGAAAACCCTGCACCAGATGGAAAAAGCAGTCCAATTGTTCATGCCAATTAGGTCATGTTTTCCCTGGATTATTAATAATTGTGACATGTCAAACAAAAGTTACGGAATTTATCGATATTATGTATCCAGTATTGTTGAACTTCTACACGACAGAGTTCAAGGCTAACTTCTTTTTATTTATTTTTAGTAACTAGATAATATTCTAGTAGGAACGCGTGTGTTCTTTAGTGGTCAAAAAATAATTAGTTATCGACAAAAGGTCGTTCAATTTATAGCCCCCTTTTGCAAAAAACATCTTCATGAGAAAAAGGAAAAGTTTTATCGTAAATAATAATTTATGACTCACAGCAAAGTTCTGAAGAATTGCGTGTTGATAGATGGCCATAGCGCCCTGTACATGCTGGGTGAAGATAGAAGTGATCTCTTGTTTGGCCAAGTCCTTATCATTATCAATGTGTTGCAGACGAAGCACCCGGTCCCACAGGAAAGTGTCCGACTGGAGGAATAGGTTGCACACTCGGGACGAATAGTTGTCATTGCTGTTGGGGGACCGACGCGTCCTTTTACCACCACCGGTGGTTCCAGAGGACATGTGCTTAGCACTAAATGAAAAGTGTGCAATATCGTAACAATGCAAAGAGCAGTTAAACATATGAAATTATATATTGCCACACAAATAAAATAATACGGTTTAAAATTTCTGATATGAGATAGATATCCGAAATATATATTTAAAACAAGTAAAAAAAAACACTATGATATATATACAAAATTATATATTACAATACAGAATTAAAATGTACTTATTATGTAAATTAGTTAAATAATAGAGAAACTATCAGATGTCAAAATAGAACTTGGAAAAGTATTGATTAAAATTTCTAAAAAATCTACGATCAGCCATTGCCTAATCTCTTCTTTTTGAAATCGTGACTTTTTTATATACATGAATAGAAACAAGCTACATCAAGAAAACGATTTACAAACGCAAAATTTATCAATAATGGTATTGTAAGGAGCAGAGAAAAAGACGAAAAATGGACGATGTTCCCCAATGTATTACACGAATGGATGAGAAAGGCTAATTGGCCTTTTGGTAGAAGAGAGAGACAACACTTAACGATAACAAACCTCATTCCATATATAAAAATTGGAGAAATGTAAACACGTTGCCATAGAAATTTTAAAATATTAATTTATACAAATTAGAAATAGCGAAATTAAATCAAATTTTAGGGAATTTAGAATTGATTCATTTGCATTAAACAAAAATATTAACTTACAAGTAAGATGTAAATGGTATCTCCTGGCTGCTATAGTTTATAGGAGCATGTGACCCTCTACTCTTTGGGGTCATTTCATGCATGGTCCTGGCAATTTCTGGATCTTCCCAACCACAGATATGCGACGGTCGGACATCACGCCGCAACCTTGCACCAGTCTTGTGCTCTTCTCTGTCCGACTGCAGAGTTGTCTGATTGTCATGATAAATGACAGAATGAAAGTCCTGTGAAGTATTGAAATAGTATCCGGCTGCTTCCACGTGGAACGCGCCATCTGAGTGATCAAGGCCTGAAGGTGCTATTGTTCCCCGAAACACACCATTAATGACCGATCCATAGACTAGACTATTTTTGTGATTGTTTAATTTGCCACGTACAGCCATAGATTTATCGATCGGATACTTCTTATTTCCCATTTCAAGGTATGCATCAGGTCCGAAAATATTGTTATCCGATTCTAGTTCCAAGTGAAAATGGCGCCCGAATGCTACGAATTTTATTGATTTGACATTAACGCGGGAATTAAAATTAGAAGAACGCTTTTTTCTAACTATCTTTTGTGACGTATAGGATAGGGTGTCATATTTGTGTATGAAGTGGCTCAGTGGAGATTGTATATTTTCACTGGGATACTGGGGTAGAAGACACAGTAGCACTGCAGTCAATAAAAAGGCACTTAAACACATTGTAAACTGCACTTGAGAGGCTGACAAAATAACTTCTAACTCAGATAAGCTGAAAGTAGCTGAAACAAATAATACAAAATATGAAAATTATATAAGAATGAAACTTAACCTGTATTATATAGTAATATACTGTACATAGAATTGTGTGTAGGTGTTAACCAATAAAAACTGTACATAGTAAATAATAATAACAAAAACAAAACCAAAGTCTAAATACAAAACCCCCTTCTACAACGAAATATTTAAATATAATCGACTCGATTTAAGAAAGTTATCAATATGTAGGCGTATAATGTATGCTTTGTATATATGCAAATACAATCAAGCTATTTATAGGGCATGATACATTTTGGAACTATATATTTTCGGAAGTAGATAATTTTAATGAAATCTACAATTTTATTTATAACAAAATTTTCATAAAAATACTATTATTTTAAAAAACGTCACCATTTCCAGTAATATATTAATACATTAAAGTTGCATTAATACAATTAAAAATAGGAATTAATAAATAAATTATATCACTTAAATTATATAATCAAAATTTATAATTAAATAAATCTGCAATATAATAGCAATTTCATGGACTTAGAAATTAACTTATTTAAAGATCTACACATATTCTTATTGGATATTTCAAAGACATACTTTTAAAAGATTTTCTTTTACAGTTTCATTCATATATTTTATCCCACTGAAGTTTAGTTCTGACTTATCGATTATCAAATATATAGAAAAAAGTGTTTATAAAAAGTCTACAATTGTTGCATGTCGAAGAAACTTCACATAAAAGTTTACCAGAACTTTATAATATATAAATGGATTTGAGTTTATAGCATGAATTATTTAAATAAATATATATAATTAAAATAAATTTTATAATGTTTAACCAAATAGTATTCTTTAAATGTATTGTACTTTTTTAAGTAGGTGTAAAGTTTATAAATTCATGAAATAAAAACCTACAATGCTAATAATATAAATAGTATTTATTATATGTAACCTTTATAAAATGAGAAAATAAATAATATTTCAGTTAATTCAATTTAGAACTATTCATATGAATAATATTATTTTGTTAAATACTCAGGGATTAGAATGGCAAACAAAAATATAGGTATAATAGGGCCAATACTTACTAAAAACAATAACATGTTTATGTAAATTTCATATTCATATTCAAATTCATGTAATTCATTAAATCTGGAGGAAATTTTGATCCCTGGATCCAAAAGGATAATGGAAAATGTTATATTAATAATAATGTCACAATAATAAATAACATGACATAAATTAAATAATATTATAGGTATCTATAAAGTTTAACAGTTTAATAATATGTTAGTGTTCTGAATTATGTTCTTATTGGATAAATATTTTATTCTAATAATTTATTCTATACAGATACCTCCAACACTGTTTTATAAACTCTATATGGGTATCTTGTATATTGAATATTATGTATATTTATTAAATTTAACAGATTGTATATTGCTCATATTTTAAATATATACTTCAAAAGTTAGTATTTATAACTATATAAATTAAAAATAATCAAATGAAAAATATTTATATTTTTGTGAAAAATATAATATAAATATAATTGTATATAAAACTGAAACAAATGCTTCAAAATTATTATATAAGTATTATATATTGCAAATATTATAATGAAAAGACACAGATATAACTTTTAATACATAGATTGATATTCAAATAATAATAATAACAGGGCGATATTTGTTCATCACATTTGTTCTATTTGTAATTATAAAATCCTCCAGTACATTTGATGGATAAATAAAAAATGAGGTGAATAAATACACACAAAAATATTTATTTATATACATAATAGAAATATTTTACCAATCCAACAAATGTACCATGCTATCTTAAGATGGGCATGCATTTTAGAGATTGATCAAATGATTTACAAGATGTTCAAAAATTAAATAAATTCATCAAATGCAAATAACATAGATATTATTTCAATAAATACAAAAATAATGTTAGCCAATTAAAAAGTGTTTATTTCTATTTTTCTGATTGTCTTGGACAATAAATTATAAATTTGTATTAAAGAGACCTCTGACAAAATAATACCATAGTAATAATGATAATGGAAATAAGGGGCATTGACATTCATCAAGAAGAAAATAGTGTATTGTATATGCATAATTTGCTGTTATACTATTAATTATAAAATAATTAGTATTTTTAGTTTATTTTAAAATGAATTTAATGAATTAAAGTGAATTTAAAATGGAATGAATGTTAAGCAAAAATTAAAATTGTTGCATATAGTTCTGGACAATCAAACTGATTATCAAATGTATTCCAAAAATTAACTAAAAATTGAAGAATAATGGAAATTATAAATTCAAAAACCTTTTACTAATTTTTTAAAATTTAAAGAATTTTCCATATTCTGGAATAGATTTTTGCTATTACCCTGTATACCAAAATGACATGATCAGCTAAATTATAATAATTGTTCTTGTTAAAATAACATTTTAAACATTCTCAGTGCGACCACTCTTCATAAAAAAAGTATAGATGAGGGTCTCAGGCAGTTCATGAGACTTCTATGGTTCATTTGAGATAATCATCTTTAAGAAAAATTAATACAAAATTTATTGACAAATTAACCGACCTATTACCAAATTATCAGTATCACAACTAACTTTTCACCAAATGGTATTTTTAACCCACCACCCCATAAATGTGTCATTTTTAAAAATTAATAAAAAATGACTTTGTGGGTATTTCAAGTTGAACATAATTTTTAGGAGTCATTTAAAAAACAAATATACATGGCGTTTCATTTTTCCTTGCTTGTTGCTATATTAGTTATGCACATAGTTAAGTGAAATATTTCCAATAATCATTTAAAATATCTACCTATTTTCATTGCATAATTAATTACACCTTTCAATAAAATTTTGAAGTGAACTCTTCACCATTTGATTTCTAACCTCATTTATTGAATTAAAGAAAAGATTCTTATAAATGTTATCATAAACATATCCCCACACCCCAAAATCATTGATGGCTGCATGTAGACCAAACTATTGGACCACCATGGTCAATCCAACTACTAAACTAAAATGAGGTGGAACTCCATCCATCTTGCTGTTCAATAAACACTTTGACTTCCTGTTTCTGCAAAAGGAAGGTATCATTGCATTTTCCAAAATATCACAATTCCTATTGGAGTTCACCGATCCATCAACTACTTGATAAATAATGCATTGTCCAAATGATATCATTGCCCAGAAACCCACTGAGAGTGATTTCATCCGTTTCTAAAATGTAACATGAGGATTCTCTGAAGAGTAAAAAAAAGTTATGCAGATTTACCACTCCACACAGGCTTATGAGATTCAATTTCCAGTACATATCAACAAAACAATTGATGCAGTATGTAACAATTGATCTTTAATTAAAGCTTGAACCTTTATGAACTTCCATGGTTTTATGTTTTGTTTTTCCAATCTTCATTCACTCCTCCATGCAGCCCTGCCCAGATCTGACCATCAGTGATTTCTGACTGTGGGGATACTCTGTGATAATATTAGTTAAGAATTTTCCATCCAGTTCAATCAATGAGCTCAGAAATCAAATAAAAACAATAGAATCATTGATCAAATTAAACATAATATGGTGTACAGTTATTTTCAATATTTTATTGTAAGGTTTCAATGTGCTTTGAACAAAATGGTGGACATTTTGAAAAATTATTGTAAATATTCCTTTGTAAATACTTGTAAATAGTAAATAGGGTAGGGTAATTATAAAAAAATGTTTTAAACTCTCTGTTTACACATTTTCTTAAAATAATATACAAAATATAATTAAAATATATATTAAATATATTATTAAAATAAATTTCTACAAAATATGGATAATATAAATCTTAGTTTCTTACTTATAATAGCAGATAATTGTTTTTTAAATTGAAATTACCCCATGAGGGAGAAATTACAAAACCATAGGGGGAATATTTCTAAAAACATTCAGTGGTTAGAAAACTGTAAGGGGTAAGAGTTCAAACTTTGCACATTTGATTAGATCATCCCAGAGTATGTTCTGCAAAAATAAAAAGTTAACTTTCATCTTAAATGGATTGTTTTTTAATAATCTAAAAGACATGGTGTAATTTTTCCCCAGTGGAAGAAAACTCCATTGTTTGAGCATTATTGATAAGTGTGGGACTCTGTGAATATGATCCTGATTGAGATGATATTTGGCATATTTAGTTAGATCTGTTGCCCCCCCCCCCCTCCTCCTCCTAATAAATTAAAATTTGACAGATCAGTCCATTTTTTAATTTTTATTAGTCATTTTGTTTGGCTTTATAAAAATGGTGTTTAAGTTAAGTATTTTTGCATTTTGGTGAATATTTATAATTTGGCTAAGAAGAGACTTTTGTTAAGATCATTCTAAGGTATGATATGGAAAAGAAATCAGTTAAATTGCTTCTTATGTATTTTATCAATAGATCCCAAATTCACAGGCATGTGATTAGTGGTTAGTAAAAATTTATTTTTTTACATGTTTAAATAAACAGTAAGAAGGTATAAATAATCAATGTAGCAACCTAATATTCATATAAATAAGTCTAGATATGTTTTATACATTGTATAAAAAAATTCAGGACAGAAGGTTAAGTATTTTTTTAATAATTGTTATTTCATAATTACCCCATTTAGGAAAAGTTAAATTGTGTTGTTGCATTATGAAATATATTTTTATATGTTAAATATTATTAAAATAGAAACAATTTCATTTAAAAAGTGATATTTTATTTAAAAACTAATAATTGAAAAAAGGTCTGAAATGATTAATTTTTTTATTAATTTATAAAACTGATTTAATACATGAAGACAATAATAAGCTAATTTTTTTTTAATTTGATTAAAAATATGTATAAACTTATAGAAAAAGGGTAGCTTTATTGATTATATATTTTGAATATAGGCAATGATTTTTTTTAAATGAACCATTATCAAAATTCCCATACTTGACCCTACTCTTATTTCATCTAATTGGTAATTAAATATATACATTCTTTACTATGTGTATAACTAATATTGTAAAAGTGAAACACCCTGTATAAAAAAATAAGAAACATTAAAATAAATCCTTGATTTCCAATTTTTTACTTCAAGTTTTGGTATCTCTTACACAATAATTGTTACTTTACCAACAAATCGGCAACCTAGATCCTATTGCTACATTGCCAACTAGTCAGCAACCTAGATTCTTTGTATAAATTATGTCTTTATTGTCGTTTATCAATAGCTTTTAATGTCATTCCATTCATAATATTTGGTCTATGACAATTTATAGACTCTTTTTTCATTTTAATTCTAGACATATTTGGTGATTAGCTTATACTGTTTATATTACAATGCTCCATTTCAATAATTGTATAAGTTTGATGAACTTACATGCCAATTATGGATGATTTGATAGTTGAATAGATGACTGAATGCACAGCTTAAGTCTACTTATAAAATCTAGATTCTTTTCTGAGAATACTAATTCCAAAAGTCTTTGCAAAAAAGTACAAAATGACCCTTAACTGAGACCAATCTAAGTCAATTAAAAAAGTTTTTTATCTAACCAGGACCATTGACTATTCTAATGTCCAAGCCAATTCCTTGTAAATTTTGAATTTTTAGAAATACATACTTCCCTTCCACTGTTATAAAATTATCTGACTTGTAAATATGGAACTGGAATACTCAGTGTCCAGGGTAATAACATTTTTAATTAATTATACCAGACTTGTCCAGGGTAATAGGCCTACCACCTTCCAAATACAAAAATCCAAAAAGCTAAAGTTAGCAGTACTAGACTTAGTACAATAGCACATACAAAGATATAATAATATAATGTACGTATATAATTTAACTTTAATCCTATTACTTACAGAATTGAATTTATTTAAGCATGAAATATGTATATTATGGTATAATTATTGCTGTTATTAATATATCTACTTTATAATATATAAAGTACACAGAAATCTTTTAGTAAAATAATTATTTCGCGGAGATATTCGTTATGGTTAATTTAAACAAAGTAATACTGTTAATCGGTATTTGAGGATTGGTGTTTTGATTATAAATCATCTTATTTATAAACAAAGTAACAGATCTCTATTTATATGTCTATGATCGTAGTAGTCAATGGCTTACATTATTTATCTAGACCGCTAAACTGAATAATATTCAATAGTAAGGAACGTCCGGGGAGAAATGTATTTATATCGATATATCGATTGAATTCCCTCTTTAAAATGAAACTAATACCATATATTTATATACCAATAATTGAAATGAGGTCTCAAACTTTTTTTTATAAGTTAATTTGCAAGTCTAGATAAATAATATAAAACTCAAATAAAGGTAGTAATAAACATATTTTGATTTATTTTTTGTTCAATTATTTTATTGAATGATTAGATATTTCCAAATGAGTAATAGCATGCAATTAAGCATAATTTTGTTAAACATATTTTATCGTTTTCATTCTAATTGCAACTTATTAATTATTTAGTTATTATTACATATTTATATTTAACACAGTTGTCGCTCTCCATTGACTTATAACATATTATAAATGATAGATAGGTATAAATGTAGCTCCCACATTGTTTTCTTTATCACACCAATTTAAAATATCAATAGTGATGATATTTTTAGATGTCGACACTATATAAATTTTTATGATTTTATATTCTTTATATACATATATGCTACTTTTTTACCAGGAAACTTCAATTGCAATCGAAGTATTTATATTACACTATGTTGGATAATATTATGTATATATATATTTGCATATATGTTGGATGTATATTAAATGGATATGTGTGTCAAATGTAGAATATGATTATTATTATATAGTTCTAATTATAAATATTGTATATTACAATTTTTATAACAATCTATACATTATAAGTCAAAAAAATAAAAGTACAATATAAAGTAAAAAAAAAACACAGACATATATTTTAACAGTGTCAAATTTATATAGCTCGACTTACTATCGAAACGATTTGTATAAATTACACTTTAACAATGTTTTAAATTTACATTATTTTACGGAAATATTACACTATTTATACCCAGGGAGTATAATTAAGCTTATTCAGGGGGGTTGGGTAAAATCAGCAATGCCAATTATACTTTCATGAAATCTGCACTGACCAGATGCCCAGTCTATAATGTCGGCGTTCCGGGTAATCAAACTGACATTGAACATTTCGATTTAGTTGCAGAGGCGTTTGTGCACAGTCCGAAAAAATCTACCAGACGTAATAATAAAAAAGGGGTGTTCCAAAGAAGGCCAACAGATCTTGAACATATGAAGACGCTGATTCGTGAGGAGTTTTTGCAACTACACAACGATAAAGAGCTTTGTTCTGCTATCTGTTGTTCAGATATTCACAGAGGACTAGCATATGTATTCAAAATAATGGTTCTCACTTTGAGAATTTTCTATAAAGAGAGGTTGAATAATTTTTTTAATTAATAACAAATCATATTAACATATTTGCTTTTTTACCAAATTCTTTTTTACTAAAATTTGTATTTAATAAAATTTATTTTTCGGTCAAGTGACTTTTGGCGCACCCTGTACATTGCCTTGGCGCAAAAGACGATGTAAGTTATATATGTTATATTTACACACTGTACTACTGAAATTGTTATTAAAATTAACATTATAATATACTTAAATTATTTTTTGGGAGGTATCCATTATACTGGTCGATATTCGAAATCTCATGGACAAGCTTTTACTGCGCTATCCTTCTCTTCAAGATGTGACTGGTTACGGTGAGTCTAAACACACATGAAAATAAACAATTATAATCTTAATCTATTTCATATGTTTTTCAAATATTGTAATTGTAACTACAATGTTATTTCTGATTATCAATTAAAATAATTTTAAGTTCTTTTCCTCTTTATTCGATTAGCGAATTTGAATATTGTTAGTGTTTAAAAATGAAAATATTCAAATATTTTTAAACATAATTTTTTTGTTTATAAAAAGTGATTCGTTTCTCAATTTCCACATTTTTTACACATTTTAACAAATTTAATATTAATTTTTTAATTTTCTTGGTTTATCCTTAAAATGATCGTCAAGAAATATATTTAAAATGATTTTAAAAAATATTAATTTTTATTAAATACTAGTATTATTAAGTTAATATTTTTATTTCAATTGTATTTATTTATATTAATTCAGCTCAAAAAGATATTATAATTTTTTAATCGTATAAGTTACTATTTTTATTAATCGAAAAGATATTCAAAAATGGATAATTTTTTCACCTGAATATTAAATGAATTTAAACCCAATCCCACCTAAACATGGCTGTCAGAAGACATTCACAGTGAACGGAACAGTAAGCCCGCCTGGAAAACAATGCTTCGATTTCCAATCAAGGACACTTACTGTTCCCTGAGTCAACGAGGACTGCAAATTACTCTGTGGAACTACCAGCGTTTCATGCCCAGCATCTTTCTTGGTGGGTACGCTTCAATCTTGGCCCAGGTGCCAATTTTGATTACGATTGGATGAACGTTCCTGGCAGCAGACATTGAATAGAGCCAACAAGTGAGCCGATGTCACGCTCCTGCTCAGACCGGACATGGAGTGAAGAGTTTCGGTTTCCCTTTCTAAGCATATAATTTTTTGGAAGGCCAAGCCTCCCACGAGATGGTTTTCTTTTTCTGATTATTGAATCATTTCTTCCTTTAAACAAACTTTATGAATAATTTCCATCACTATTGAAAAATATAGACATTTAATATCTTTTTGGGTTAGTGCAGTATCTAATAAGTAGTTTGAACAGTCTTAAAATAATTTTGACATCATCGTTTCAAAACTTGAATTGTGTTATTACCCTCTTCCCGATACATCGCACCTAATTAAAAGTTCATTGTGAACAATTAGGATATTCATTATAACATTCATCCTACTTCGAAAGGCTCATACGTGATTAAAACTTTCTTATGTTGAAAACATTAAAATACGTTTCTTACAAAATTTCAATCTATAATTATTTTATAATGAACATAAAATAAATATTTTACCAAACTTACTATTAATTACGATACAAAATATACAAATTACGTAATGTTAAATAAAGTAGATAAAGTAGAAAAATACATGTCAACTTTTAAATACCTAAGTAAGTAAATAAATATATTTTTTTTAAATATTGTTAATTATATAGAGTGAATGAATCCTTATAGTTATAGGAATAGTTATATTGATTGATTTTTGAACGCATTTTCAATGATATGTCATAACAATTTTAATTTTACAATTTACTTACTTTTAATAATTGATATTTGAAATGTACATTTTCAACAAGAAATTATTAAGCCTTTTCTTATAATTAAAACATTTATAATTTTTGAAAGTAAGGGAACGTTCGCATTCCCAGTATGTCATCTCTATAACTTCAGAATGGGATGATTTTATTTCAGTAAAAACCAGATGTGAAGACATTCGTGCTCTTTATTCCTCTAGATCATTATTAATTTAAAAAATACATTACAAGAAATAATAATACGAAAATATATACAAAAAGGTTTAAATTGAGTAATATTTTCTGGATGTAGGATTACTATATATAAGTTTATTAAACGTTAAATACGAGTAATCTTATGCAAAATTAATTTTAGGTGTATAAATTAATTTTAATTTTAATTCCTTTTTGAATAAACCTATAAAAAATGTTCAACAAAAATATTTTAATTTATAAAAATATGTAAATTTGTATTTATTTTTGTGTGAAACTTTTGAATATAGATATTGAATTGATTATAAATATATGTTGAATATATATTAAATACCTATATTATTTTTGTTTTTTATTTGTATAGGACTTATGTATAGGACTATCTTAATATTATATTTTAATTAAAAAATCTCTTATTTTAAACATTTAAAAATATGTATTTATTCGAAATTAATAAAAAGTTATTTGAAATATGACTGGATCCAAAATTTGCAACCTTTTCAAACAATTAAAAACTGAATGGTGTGTGCAGTTGGCGTTAAAGTTGTTAAACAATAATAATAATTGACCTTTACTATACTTATCATTTATTATATATATATATCGGGTATACTTATCAAACTTGTAGTCTGTTTTTCCATACAACACAAATTTCAGATACCAAAATATAGATAAGTAGTAGGTGATGATGATGTCTCAACCAATTCGTCTTCTGATTGGTCGAGAGATTCACGTGACCTATCTGGCTT